>APFE030980763.1:0-10613 GCA_000404065.3 Pinus taeda
TGGAAGACTAGTGGCAACACACTTCCATCTTTATAGATGTGAGTGGTATGCTTCCTGGTTGCCATAATTTTGCTTTCCATTTTTCTTGCTAACCTGGATGCCTTCTCTAATGAATCAGGTTCCCAAAGGCGAACATCATGTTGGATATTATCCTTTAAATACCCTATGAACACATCAATCCTATGCTCCTCTGGAATATCTTTTACCCTTATTGTAAAGACCGATATTCCATTTCAATCAAATGTAAAGACTGATATTAAATTTTATCAGACTGATATTAAATTTTATCAGATTACCAGATTTCTTTTGCAAAATTCTATCAAATAAATTCTATAAATTAAATGCATCTGCGTACCTGATTCTTTGCGTACCTGATTCTCCCATCTGATGTTGATCACATTGCTCCAAGTTTTCTGATTTCATCACCAAACCAACTGATTCCTCCCTGCCAATCTGGGATCAACCTCTGCGGTTCCCAGATCCAGAGAACTTCGAAATGGAAGTCCCCTGGCCCCCGTGCCCAAAACTCCAAAAACAGTTGAAGATTTTCCAAATTACAGTTCCAAAATTCAGCCCTTGGCTCATCCCTCATAACAGTTTGATTTTGCATCCATCCCCTTCTCCCTATTCCTCTCCCTCACTTCTCCTTTTGATTTTTCTTATATAGGGAAGGTTTCTTTCCTCCCAAGAAACCCCACCTTCCTTCCTCCAATCAATCGTAAGATTTAACCTTATCCTTTTAAGATATTTTTACTTGAGTTGGTCATTATGCATTAAATGAGATTTTATCTTTATCATCTTAACCGACTTCGAGAAAAGTATTTTCTTTTAAGTACCTTGTCATGAATTGTCCAAAGATTTATGAAGTATTATAAATCTTGTCCATTGTAATAATAATGATTTATTATTTACATAAAATTTTATTAATAAAATAAATTAATATATATTATTGTACTACTTATTAAATAAGGTATTAATTAATACTTTTTAAAAACTAATTCAGTTTCGTACATAGACATTTATATAATTAGTATGTATACTAGTGCAATGCTTGCGATGCATGTGTATGTAGCTATCATACACGCGTCTCGTAAGCATGCTAATAATCAGTAACTCAAGTTGGGTCATTACATACACCCCTCCTTCAAAGAAAACTTCGTCCCGAAGTTGAGTTTATATACTATATTAGTAATTAATTTAACGTTTAATATAATTTGTGTAAGGAATATGTCCCGTAAAATTATTTTTATTATTATTATTTATTTATTTATTTATTTATTTTATTTTTATTTTTTACTTTGTCCCAACTAGGTTCCCAGCTATTCTAAAATCATCCTATCCTTCCTAATCTCTTCCGCTCCCATCCTATCCGTCCTCTACTGGAGTATGTCATGGCGTCAGTTATACTGACCTAACCATTCATAACTCTAAGGATGGCAGCGTCGACTATATCGACCTGATTTTCTCGTAGGCATCCGGCAGTCATCATCACACGTCTAGGGGAGCGTGACTCACACAGTCCTCCCATGACTCCAGGTTTTGGAGGATAAACGGTGGGCAACACCTCCACCCCTCCTAGTAGAATTAGGGTCAATACCCTATCATGGAATCTCATTGAGCTTCAATTGTTCTCGGAGTTTTGTCATCACGTAGTCGGTTTGGTAATGATACTATCTGCGAAGAAAACACTTGCCCACAAATTATAGCATATGCATCGATATAATAAAAATCAATTGTATTCAGATAACGATTTTCATTTCATCATTCGTGTTGATATGTAAAATAGAAACAAAATTATAGATATCACATTCATAACATAAGTCATGATTTATCTAGGTATCCATGTACCAGCATTGTTTTAAGCATAATAATTTGAAATCATTCTTTCGTGTATAGATTGTGCATAAAACTTGTGACTTTGGATTGTTAACTGACATTTGATATTTGATCTTACTTGGTAACAAAATGCATCATGCGTATAGTCATTAGCAAAGATAGACTTCAATTCATTTCTTTAACAATAATGTTGTTTGTTATGTAACAACATTTGGGGAACATAGCTTGTACTTGACATTTCCTCTAACCATTATACACCATACATTGTTTTATATTTAAATGGTAGTACTCTTTCAATACCTCGGCCCTATAGGTTGTATTTATGCTCATGGAACCTGTGCTCAGGTTGTGTTCATCAATTATAGGAAGTGGTAAATTAGGTCTGAATGTCGTCCCAATAGGAATTCCTTAAAAAGTTAGTGCAAAATGTCATGCTAAAGTGATAAGCATTGCACATAAATTTCCTTCGCTATCCTGAAACCTATGATTTGTATCGGGTTTCAATGCTTTTGGTTTTTAGATTTATGCCTCACTTTGCTATAGAAGCATCCTTGCCTCCCTTGTCCGTATACTTCTGTTTGCCCATTATTTTCATCGCTACAATGCTCTCAGATTTTACCTTAACAGAGGATAAGGCACATAACCTAGTAACTGGAACCAATTGCGTTGCTATGTCGACATCAATTTATATTTTAAACAATTTATCCATTAAGTTCTAATGTTTATCCTTTATTCAAGATATGGGGATCTTTTGAAGAACCTGAATTCAGCCTTTACCTGTGAATTCGATTATTCTCTCCATAATGTTAAATTTTACATATTCATGAATTAATTTGGCACTTAGTTTAATTGGAAGTGTTCTTTTAAGGAAACCTCTCTCTATATCCTGAGATTCATGGTAAAAAGCTTCAACATATTGGTTCTGCAATTTCAAATTTGTTTCTTCATCTGCCAAAGTGTTGCTTTCGCACTAAGGAATCATTAATGTCTTCTCTAACTGTTTCTACAGAAGCAGAATGTACATTCTAGAATTCTTTCCCAAAATACTATTTTGTAAAATCTCCATTCTATGAGTGTTAACAGGAGACAATAACCTACTCTCCCAGAAATGTCAGGAGCACTATCTTTATCGCTCCAACTACCATGCATTGAATCAAAATCACTAGAATTAGCCAACTCAGAGTACCACTCTTACTTTAATTTATGTGCTGCCCATGTAGATAACTGTGTCTTGCACACCAGCTCGGCCATTTCTTGTTCATGAAATTTAAGAAATCAGCTTGGCAACTCTGAGTTATTCTCCTTGATGAAAGATGTTTAGCTGCTCATCACATGGTGTTTAATATTAGTGTATTCCTTGTTGAATAATTGTGAATGGTATATATAACCACTTGAGCTCAATTGTCTGGTTCTGTTATCATTTAACTGGAAATATAGTGGAAAATTGTTCACCTACGGCCAACAGATAACAAACTGATGTGCAAAAAGGGATCACTGTAACCTTCACACAACTCAGAAATTTATAGGAAATTAAGAGAATATACAGGTGGGAATCCTAGATCTTTTACTGTGGTATTGTGATAGAAATATGGCTAAATTATGTATAACGGCTGGGGTAATTTTCTGAGTAATGAAGATATCATATTTGACTCTTTAGAGGCCTCATTTTAAATATTTTCGTCCACTGTATATATATTCTGAAGTAAAAACTATTAAGAAACACCTACAGAAGTTTTCACACAAACTTGAAGAAAGGTTTCACAGAGAAGAACTTATATAAACTTAAAAATGTAAAAACCTCGGCCTGCTCAAGGCTAGTTCAAGATACTAGTTGCTTCTACCAAATATTTTCTTCCAAAAGAATCAAACACGAACAAGAGACAATATCACTATATTTTTCCACTTCTAGGAGCTGCTATAGGTATAGAAATTTCATGTAGACAAAGATTATATGCTTGATGTTCTTCCTTGTTTGTAGTAGAGGACTATCCAGATCTCCTTTACTGCTTCTCCATAGTAAATCTGGTCCTTGTAGCTTTCTTTTGCAGATTAGACTCTTGATCTAGGGATTCTATCATAGATTTAACTATCTACCAAAAGACTGATATATGATTCAGATATTGACCCATTGAACCGGACTTCATCAACCAATGAACATAGTCTTCTCGAATAGGCTTGTTATATCTCATAAGCACTATGATTCTATTCAAGAGTTGAATTTCTCTATTGTTGTTAAGGTTCGGATCTCTTGAGCATATATATAAGCGCAGACTCTTATTAAATCACAGAGATGATGACTTTATGACTTGATACTACTATAGGAATTTTACTATAGGAATTTTCCTTCTGCACATGATTCTCAGATTTTTTTAAGGTGACTGTAGTTTTACTACATGCCTTCCAACTTATGAAGGAACTAGGTTCTGAAAGAACATTACATAAGTCAAACACTTTGAGTGTTAAGACAATTCTGCAAGAACCGTTGATTTAATTATTATGGCAGTGAAAAATTCTAGAATGACAAATAAGGCCTATAAGCAGAACTATATTTATCACAAATGAAATGCAAGTATATATCTAGTAACCTAGCTAACGATAAATGCAAAAAATGCAACAAAAAAGGTTTGAAATAATAAATAATAAAAACTTTTTGTTTTATATTATTTAAATTTTTATTAATTTTATGTGAAACATCAACAAATCCCTGCCCTTAATTTATAATGAAGTGTTAATATCAATAAGATATACCGATAAGTACTTCTGCTTGAGATAAGTACCTATGCCTTATCCAAAAGACATCAGAGTTCTCCAAATGCATTAAATAAAAGTATAGAAAATCATAAGACATCAAAACGAAACTTTAATTCAATAAATAAATGAAAGTGCTGAGTAATGGATATGTCAAAAAGAAGCGTATTTAGACGAAATTCAATATTTTTAAATGAAAATAATTAAAAGTGCTGAGTAATGGATAGGAAATTCAATATTTTTAAATGAAAATAATTAAAAGTGCTGAGTAATGGATATGTCAAATTTGTATATATAAAAGAAGCGTATTTAGAGGAAATTCAGTATTTTAAAATTAGAATAATTAAACAAATATAAAAATCGAATAAAATAACCATTATTTTTATCGACATGCAAACATACATATGCATTAATTCCGCAAATAAATTAGATTTTGATATTTCATATTTTAATACAAACTCAATGCAGAACTGCATATCCTGCGTCCTTTACTGCGTCCTTTAAAGGTTATTCTAACCAAGAGATGAATCAATCAAGCCGGTTGTAATTAAATTGGCATTTTATATATAATCAGGTTGGCTTTTTATATTCAAAGGCTTTATTTATTTATTTATATTTATATAATTACCATGTGATCCGCCATTTTAATACCCCACTAGGTAGGCCGTATTGCTAGTGACTGTGTCATCGACGTCAGAAAATTGACTGTTCAGAATATGAGTGAATGGAAATTATATTATATATATATATTTTATTTTTATTTTTTTATTTTTTTTAAATAATGTATAATTGACATCGAACTTGACAGCTTGGATCACGTATTTGCTACAACTTGCATTTGAAATACGAATTTAAAAATGACACGCAAATTATTACATGTTTTATAACGTGTAGTTTGTCCTATATTACAATAATTGTAAACAATCTAGCAAGGGTGAGTATGTCCACGACTTGTCCAAGTGAGACTACATAACCCTATCTTATAAATTAAAATAAATCGGTGGTAAGTCCGAGGGCCAGGTCGGCTCGAAGAACCCGGAAAAATTAATTAGGCCAAAATAATCGCCTTTGCACCTGGAGCGGAACGAACACCAATCGAAAACTTAGACAACGTCTGATCCTATATTTTCCTACTCATGTTCTTCATGTTATGGGAGCATACACGTGGACAAATTTTCTTTTAATCATAATGAATTAAAAATAAATAAATTCATTAAATTTTTTTTTTTTTGAAGTTTTCTGAAGGAAACGTTTAAAGTTGTGAAATATTCATGGATATACATCTTAAATTCTGGAAATGCCAGCAGTCTCCTCAAATACGTATAAATGCAAGCAGTTTCCTTTTTAAACACTGGAAATGCCAGCAGTCTCCTCAAATACGTATAAATGCAAGCAGTTTCCTTTTAAAACATTGAATAATATGGTATTCTACTCTGCTTGTATCCTTTTGCTTAAACAAATTCGCTCCCGACATTTTTACCAAGCCAGGTTTTTAAGACTCTTCCCAGCATCATGGAATAATTTCTTTGCCTCCCCATTCCGCATGCGGGCCTAAGGTTGCCAGATTGTTGTGGAACCAATTGAACACCAATATTAATAATACTCGGGAAACTTTGCAGGAACCTCAGAGAAAATAACCTAGATTGGTTCCAATCCCAGATAAAATTCGAAAGACTGATTCCGGATAGAATGCAGAAGCCTGGTCCAAGACATTTCGCCTAAATGGTAAAATTCCAACCCGAAGCCAAAATTGATATAAACTAAACCGTGAAAGATTTCTATTTCGGAAGTGCTAACTATATTTATGAGGAATAAACGCGAAATTAAATATGATAGCACTGTGGCAAGTATTATTAAGTATTATTGGGCATCTTAACTGATTAATTTATTATCTCAATTTAGGAGGATTTGATTTTTTTTTTGAACATCTGTACTACCCTTTCGCTGACACGGCATTTAACTCTTTTTTTTTTTTTTTACCTGACCATTAGATATTTGTCTGTCGCTCATGCTTCGCTAGCACACTCACCTTTGTCCCATCTTTACACGTAGTATTGTAAGTTAGCACAATATAGTAACACGATTACATCTACAGCTCGGTTTGTTCACGCATCTTCCACCAAGTGGCCATAATCGTGACAACCATAATAAATCTATTAAACTCGTCTATATTTTGTACACAAATCGCTCGCACAATCATACACCTGTGAGGTAATCATCGCTGTCTCTTTGGGAATAAACCACCTGCAACATTTGATACTCAAAAAAAAAAAAGAGAAAAAAAATCAGAAACGTTGGACAGATGATTTTCTTGGCTTCGAATGCCTGGTGATTGACGGCTGAGCAAACCTTATAAAATTGGTTCAGTGTATAATATGAAGCTCTGAGTTGAGCGTCCTAATTAGATTAGGTGAATCGAGGGTTTTTTTTTTTGACAAGGCAACAGTGGCGGTTCAGTGCGACAAATGGCCTCCATAAGAAAACAAAGAAACACCGTCGATATACAAGAGGGAAACTCCAGCCCAAAATGAAGAAGAAAGACCAACTAAAAGCGTGCCATAGAAGCACAATTTGTCAGATATGCTGGGCTCTCAGTGGAGTAAGAAGGAGCTAGAAAATTTCTACAAGGCTTACCGCAAATACGGGATGGATTGGAAAAAGGTGGCTTCATCTGTCCATAGTAGGACTGCTGAAATAGTCGCAGCTCTTTATAGCATGATCAAGGCTTCCTTGTCTCTTCCTGATAGAGTTGGATCTGTAGCAGGGTTTATAGCGATGATGATTGATCATTACAATATGTTGGATATAAGCAACAGTGATGGGGTTCTTCTGAAGAATATGAGGGATCCAAGCATCCCAAACAACAATCTCGGTCAAACAATAAGCTAAGCAATGCAACTCCTCAGAGGATTGTTACTCAACTATGCACACTAGATCACTACCAGTTTTTGGCTGTTCACCTCCTGGAAAGAAAAGGAACAGGTTGAACACGCAAACTGGTGTTGTTTCTAGCTAAATTTTCTGAAGTTATTATCTATTATTAATACGAGTTTCTTTGTGGTAAACTTAGGCTGTCGTTGCAATCGTCGCTAACTTGTATGGTTTACCAAAAGGGTTTGTGCCTTCTAAATTCTGCTTGACAAAGCCATGGAATGGGAGAAATTGTGAACTATATGTCGGTTGATGAGAATACAATGTGTCTGATGGTTCAAAGTGTTCATGACTTTTGGTCAATGTCAATTCAGATATTAATTGCATTGCTTATTCTCTCACCTTGACCTATTGCTCATTATCATCATAACTAGGTCCTGAGTATTTTGATTTTTCAATGCTTAAATCTCAAGAGGATCGTTGTAATAAGCCCTAAAACACTCTGGTTTGATTTATAATGATTATTATCTGGTGTTGACTGGTTTGATTTATAATGATTATTATCTGGTGTTGACTGGTTTGAGGTCTGATCTGAAATCACTGTGACTGATATTAAGTTTACAGTGGTTTGTTTTGAGGCATCTCTGAAGTCTAGGACACTGTACTTGGCATTTAAGATTGGTCTTGAGCATTTGCAATTACCTTGAATAAAGGTCGACAAGTTTTTCTTTAACAACAGTCACTCATTACAGATTTTCAGATCTGAAAATGAATAAGACTGAGTTCTAAGAACATTGCAAATAATTAATCTTGTGCTAATTTTCGCTTCTCTTTTTTTTTTTTATCATTCTTGTCCCTATTCTTAGTTTGCAGTAGTCTGATATAAATTCCAGAGGTCTGATTTCAGGCTCACGGTGGTATTTTCATTCACATATCTTGGTCTTTAGGCATCTCACTCTTTGGGTGGAGGTCTCTTGGCCTTGAAGATTTACTTCCTCTTGTTCTTGTTGACTGTCATAATCACATTCGAACTGAAGTTAAGCATACAATGATATAATCAGCCTAAAATTTTAGCTATTATCAACCTAAAACACGAGAAAAGTTAACACACATCAACTAAAGGTTAAATCTTTATTGAGTTTTCTGGCCTCTAATGCCCATTCTAGGATTAATCTCATAGTTAAAGCAATCTGATCTGATTTTTTTTTTGAAGTCTGATATATCCCTTTTCATTACTAAAATTTACTGCTAATCCTTTTTGCATTTAGTAGTTAATGACAGCCTTTTCCTTCTAAGTTTGTCACTATTTTGGGCTTGCTACTTTAGATCTGATTTGCTGGAAGACTGCTTCCAGGACTAATCCACTGTGGCTGTAATAGACCTTCCACAGTTCGGTTGCATAGACTTTTGAAGATTTCGGATTACTAAGGTGACACAGTATTCTTAATTTGAAAGGTAATTTCAGATCTTAATATTTATACCCAGAATTTCGATATATTAATATTTATGCCCAGAATGTCAACTTCTTTAATATTTATACCCAGAATTTCACTATCTTAATATTTATGCTCACTATCTTAATATTTATGCCCAGAATGTCAACTTCTTTGTACAGTTAGAAGGCCCTTGAGCCAAAAGTTTTGAATTTGTAAACTTAACGCTTAAATAGGAGAACTCTCCTAGTGTTAATTATAATCCCAGCGATATGATGGTAGCCACTAAGGCCCCGAGTGTTTGAATTTAAGCTCTGATACCATATGTAAAGACCGATATTCCATTTCAATCAAATGTAAAGACTGATATTAAATTTTATCAGACTGATATTAAATTTTATCAGATTACCAGATTTCTTTTGCAAAATTCTATCAAATAAATTCTATAAATTAAATGCATCTGCGTACCTGATTCTTTGCGTACCTGATTCTCCCATCTGATGTTGATCACATTGCTCCAAGTTTTCTGATTTCATCACCAAACCAACTGATTCCTCCCTGCCAATCTGGGATCAACCTCTGCGGTTCCCAGATCCAGAGAACTTCGAAATGGAAGTCCCCTGGCCCCCGTGCCCAAAACTCCAAAAACAGTTGAAGATTTTCCAAATTACAGTTCCAAAATTCAGCCCTTGGCTCATCCCTCATAACAGTTTGATTTTGCATCCATCCCCTTCTCCCTATTCCTCTCCCTCACTTCTCCTTTTGATTTTTCTTATATAGGGAAGGTTTCTTTCCTCCCAAGAAACCCCACCTTCCTTCCTCCAATCAATCGTAAGATTTAACCTTATCCTTTTAAGATATTTTTACTTGAGTTGGTCATTATGCATTAAATGAGATTTTATCTTTATCATCTTAACCGACTTCGAGAAAAGTATTTTCTTTTAAGTACCTTGTCATGAATTGTCCAAAGATTTATGAAGTATTATAAATCTTGTCCATTGTAATAATAATGATTTATTATTTACATAAAATTTTATTAATAAAATAAATTAATATATATTATTGTACTACTTATTAAATAAGGTATTAATTAATACTTTTTAAAAACTAATTCAGTTTCGTACATAGACATTTATATAATTAGTATGTATACTAGTGCAATGCTTGCGATGCATGTGTATGTAGCTATCATACACGCGTCTCGTAAGCATGCTAATAATCAGTAACTCAAGTTGGGTCATTACACTTATGTTCAATTTTTGGAACTCCTTAATGTGCTCCATTATTGAACCCTTTTGTTCGAGACTTATTAATTGGCTAAAAAAAGTGTTACTTTTTGTATCCTCATAATGTGCTATCAATTCTTCCATAAAAATTGCCCAAGTGATAAATTGTTTATGAGAGCAAACCCATTGATACCATACAAACTGATTTGGTTC
Source organism: Pinus taeda (assembly GCA_000404065.3). NCBI lineage: Eukaryota > Viridiplantae > Streptophyta > Pinopsida > Pinales > Pinaceae > Pinus > Pinus taeda. The sequence continues at coordinate 10,328 of APFE030980763.1, forward strand.
CAAATATAAAGTTGCAATACGTACCTTTTGTGTGTTTTGTACATTATTGAGATCGAAAAATTGCTCCATCTGTAATATCCATGTTGCAGAATCCTTGCCATCAAACTTCCTCATATTGATTTTTGGAATATGGTGGGTCTTCGATCCAACATTAGAGTCTATGGAATCATGATTAACATTTCTTTTGTTCTCATCATGAGTTTCCTTTGCTACCCTTTCACCCTTAGTGACCCTTCTTGTAGCAACTTATTCATATTTATCTTCAATTCTTCCATGTCTGTCTTCA
>APFE030980764.1:0-11639 GCA_000404065.3 Pinus taeda
CAAAGACTTTTATTATTAATAAGAATGTTGAATACACAATCCGGCAGAGTCTCCGCCAGCCCAATAGCTCGTTCTATATTCCTACAATAAGAGCCCAAGGCTCATATAAATAGGAAAATGGGAGACAATCCCAAGGCAAATTCCCAATGACAAATGGCAATAAAGTGAAGATCCCAATGAAGAAATGAAATGACACATGTAATTTGATGACAATCCCAATGAAAAATGAATTTCCAAGTGGCTGCCATGTGTTTGCTGGCTGCCCATGAACTGCTGATAACTCACGTAACTGCTGTTGCATTGCCTTAACTACACCTTAACTGATGTTCACGTGATTCATAAACTGCTGTACATGCTGCCTTTGAACTGGAGATAACTGCTTGCGTTAAATGCATTTGTTGGGCCAGCGTATGGACCTCCGTTAGCTGTTGTGTTGTCCCACGTAACTGCTGTTCAACATTTGTTAACTCATGTAACTGCTGGAATATGCTAAACTGCCTGATTTAATATGCTGACCTGCGTTGACTGTTTGAATGTCCTGCGTACGGCAGATTTGCTGATGGACAGCGTACGGACTTTTCAACGTACAGACTTTTTCTTTGTGCTGAGGTGGCGTCCAGCTCACGTGGAGCTTTGACTGCCCAACGTAAGGCTGCTGCTGGCAAAAATCATATCAACGTATTTTGGTTGCCTGAGTGAATCTGCATTGAAGAGCTGCCGTACGGACGTACGGAAATCGTACGGACTCCCTTTTAATTTTGTGCTGAGCTATGGTGAGGTGGGGGTCCCACTTTGACTTTAGCTTTAAAATATTTCCAAAGTCAAAAATTTAAATCAAAGTTTTGAAATTCCATTTGCCTCATGACTTCAACGTTGACTTTGACTTTGACTTTGACTTTGACTTTCTGAAATTTTGACTTGATGTGGGCCCCACATTGCTTGCCACGTCACCTTTTGACTTTCTGCTTGACTTCCATGTCAAAATTTGACTTATTTTGACTTTGGAAAATTTTAAAAATTTTTCCAATTATTTATTTTTTTGAATTTTTTCTTCATTTTTGCCACTGTCACTGGAAAAATTGCCTTTTGAGGGACTCTGAGTCATTCTTTGACCCCCAAGGTAGGCTCTAGGAGAATGCTGGGCCTTTGAGGATGAAATTTGACTGGTCATACGCCCCAGGCATCTCCTAATGCCACTTATTTATGCCTTTATATAAAAAATAATTAAAAAATCCCGTTTTGCGGGAAATTTTTAACTATTAAAAAATCCTACTTAGACCTAGCCAAATTTCACGAAACTTTACGTGTGATCTAGTATGGTAATATACATCGACCCTAGACACTAAAATGTGTCAGGGGCTCAATCTTCAAACCGTCACCTCGGCTTTGGGGTGTGCCTGAGTGAAAAAATCCAGAGGATTATCCCCCTCTGAAAAAGAAGGGAAAAGAAAGGGATAATTCACCGGATAAAAAAAAACACTCCAAGGTGTACTCGTTTGCTGATCGAGTCCCACATCCTAGGCTTGTTACAAATTCAAGAAACATCATACTAGCATCACTTATTACAATTCCCCGCAGGGTGTGGAATCTGGGTACAAAGAAGAAAGATGATGAGAAGATAGAAGGAGAGTTAAAAAACTCTGTTCACTGATGACATCTGATGGTACAAGTGTCCTCTCGATCATCCTTGGGCATGGAGTCTTCACATAATCATCAGGTGCTACTCCAGTAGTCAACAGCGCTGACCCTCTTGTTAGAAGAAATTTGATAACGAGAATTTTTGGAGGGTTCAAATCTGGATAAGCTGAAGAGCCAAAGAAAGAGCAATCTCCAGAACCCCCAAAGAAGAGCAGAAATCAAATGAGAAGAGAGCAGATCTGTTTTACATGTTAGGGAGCATGGACACTGTATCACAAATGTAAAATTAGAGGGGACAAACAAGCAGATGAGTCTGCTAAAATTGAAGCAGAGCTAGTTGTGAAAATTCCTAAATCCAGAATACCTACTACAGCTAACTGATGTTACTTCTCCTACTTGTTAATCCATACAAGTTATTTACAATGTTCTACAGTAAATATCTAAGTAAATACAACTGCAGCATTCACTATGTTAAAGATAATATTCCAAAACAAGAAAGAGATACAACACACATCTACACAATTATTTTTGGACAAATGTCCCTAGAAAAACCTAATGTGGGAAAACCGGTGCAGCAGCTTTGAGGGTTTTATTATTATGCAGTAGTAGTTTTTGAATACAACTTCTGGATGCCTTTCCCGCAATCTAGTTACAGAGAATATCACTGACAAAGATATCTGTGAGACTACCTCACACTATCACTCGAAATCTTGGCTGATCCAACCCCTCAATAGCTGCCCCTCGCTGCCTCTACGCAATATTTGCGTCAGCGCAGCGTCAAACCCTCTGGGGACAACGTCACTCCTCTAACTGGTAGATTCGCTGCCCAGGAACTTCGATTTCTGCCTCCCGGTATCACACCCCGGCTCCCAGCGTTTGCAATCAATTCCTTAAGCAAATTTTCAGACTTCCTCTCAACTTTTGCGCTGCCTCTGCATGGCTCTGCGCTGCCACTACTAGATCTCCCTCTACCTTCTCTACTGAGTATTATCCGACCAGGAAAGATTTCCCTTCGAATGCTATCCCTGCCTCTCATTGCAAAAGCTCACTTCGAATTTCTCACCGACAACAGCTCTGCTTCAGAACTCTCTCTCTCTGTTTCCTCCAAGTGCCCCTCAAGCCTCTTCTTATATCTTTCTGTTGGACAACCAGCAGCCCAGATTAACTTCTAATCAATGGATCAAATCATTTTGGCTTGATCCTCGTCTTATTCTAGAAGTTACGCCCACAGTTTAGATTATACCCTTTAATGATTTTAATTTCCTAAGTTTAGACTTAGGGTCCCATTAAAAATAATTAATTATTTTAATAAAACTATCTCTAGGTGGAATTTCCCAAAATGGTTTCTAGGCATTGGAGAATACATGTATCTAAGCCTCCTTGCAAAATTTGAGACTTAGAGCACATCTGATGCTACCAAAAATCAACACTGGCAAGGAACTCAAGTCAATTGATTATCAAGAAGATTGAAGGGCCCTTAGTTGAACAGGAGTCTACTATAGAGGAGTCCATTGGTTCTCCTAACCCATCATATGGAAATGTTGATAGCAGCCTTGATGTGCATCCATGTTTAATGGGTGAACATGACGCACAACAGATTGTCCTTGTGAGGGGAGGAGACGATCAAAGAGATGAGCTCTCAGTTAGGATTTGGCATGGAGAGCACAGGAAGGAGCATGAGTCACATCAAGAGGATATTCCTTCAAACTCTTAGGATGAGGATTCTTCTTTTATAGTTGGGTCTTTGGACACCTCTGAGTGTTGATTTTGGGTAGCATCGGATGTCTAGCCACGAAAATTGGTGGAGAGGCTAAAGCACATGAGATCTCCAATACCCAGAAAGGGTTTGGGAAGATTCTAAACAATTTGAGAGATATTAAAATAGTTAATATTTTTAATGGAGTCCTCAAGTCTAAACTTAGGGAAAATAAAATATTAATGTGAATTAATATCAAACTGTGTTAAAAGGGTCCAAAAGTCATGGATCAGGCCAGAGTTAATCTTAGCTATTGATTAGGGACTTAATCTCGGCCGTTGATTTGTCAACGAGAAAAGTATAAGAAGAGGCTTGAGCATCAGTTAGAGAACACATCGAGTTGATTAAGATTTTGATTTTCTGGGCAGGGTTTCCTGAGGAAGTCAAAAGAGTGATCAGAATTGCAGCTGAGGGGCAGTGAATACAGAAGCAGAGATAGTACCAGGAGGATCAGCGAAAAAGCCGGGACAGAGGGACACAAAGCAAGCCAGAGGCTCACACAAAGGTAGCTAGGAGTTGTGCAGTGCCTCGGAGAGCCAGCGTGGGTGACGCAGAGGCATTAAGGGCTGATGCAGTGCCTCCAAAGGCTGACACATTGCAAGCGAGGGTGACGTTGGGCAGACGCAGGGCCAGAAAGGGCTGACGCAATCCCTAGAGGTTGACACTAGGGTTTTCCTGGGGCATATTGGAGCTGGGAGCTGTCAGAGTGTTTATCCGGGGTTTTAGCCGGAATATCTGCTTCCGAGTAGAGAAGTACTACTGCTGAGATTATTCTCTGTTGGGTGAGCCAGTTTTGGCATCTAGATTGTATTCAAAAACTACATAATAATAAAACCCTGAGATAGCTGCACTAGTTTTCCCGTATTGGGTTTTTCAGGGACATTGGTCCAAAAACAACGGTGTCACTTGTGTGCTTGCTTTGTTTCCTTTAGTTGATGATCTTTAATGTGTTGGGCATGTACTTGTATTTATTTTCAATATTTACATGGTAAATAATTTGTTAATTAATCAAAACAAGTACGTAGAAATAAATCAAAAAGTACATGAAGGGTTTCTAACAGTTAAACTTAGAAATTCCAACATGGTATCAGAATGTGGTTGCAGATCACAGGAGAACTGCGGACATCAGCTGAGCAGAGCAGCAGCAGCAGAAAACAGCGGTCCCGAGTTACAGAAGTTGTTCCTAGCAGAGAAGTAGCAAGGAAGGGGTGACGTAGTGCCTGCATCATCAAGTTTGAGTCGGGAATCAGCACAGTGGCAGAGAGAAGCAAACTTGACCTACGCAGTGCCCAGTCATCTTTCTCAGTCAAGAAGGATTGACGCCCGTGGCCAGGAGGTGTGAATTTTGCTGGTCTCGAAATTGCGCAAAGCCTAGAAGCTCTAACCTTTAGTTTGTTGGGGCTTAGGAGGCTGTGGTTAAGTTGCAAAGTGAAGCTGGTAGGGTACTGTAGTTAGAACAGTACCTAACAAGGGGGGTGTCACTACGGAGGATTTCTAGCTAAGAAATCCAGATCAGTGGTGCAACTGCACTAAAGATTGGAGTGGGGGCATCTCAACATTGGCAAAGGGGTTTCTAGGAGGGAAATCGAGGCTCAGAGGGAGTCACACCGAGAACTTCCAGAAGGGAAGTAGAGGAGCAGTGAGATGGCAGTAAATAAGGTAAGAGACCAGGATACACTAGACGGAGCCTCAAACTTCGTATTCAGGAAGGCCAAAATCTTATCCATTCTAGACAGGAACCGTCTCAAGCAATTCGCCTTCAGGACAATAGTGGTCCTAGTTGACCCGACTGATAACGATAAGTACAAGGATGCAATGGCGAGGGCCAAGAGCATCATCCTTGACGGGGTCAAGGACCATGTAGTACCACACATTGTCGAGAAGAATATGGCAAATGAAATGTGGGAGGCCCTAAAGAAGTTGTATCATCATACTTCCGTATAGAGGAAGATGCTACTAGAAAATCAGTTGCAATCATACCAGATGCAGAAGGGAGAACAGATCGACCCCTTCCTCGGTCGATTGAAGAAGATCCGTAATCAGTTGACTTCCATAGGACCCATGGCGGATCAAGAATTGATGGTAAGAACAGCCCTAAACGCAGTCTCAAAAGACAAGGATGTGTTTGTCTAGAGCATACTGGGCAGGGCGACCCTTCCAAATTGGGAGAAAATGTGGGCTGCTCTTTGCCAAGAAGAAATCAGAAGGCTAAGGAAGGCGGGAAGCAATGGCAAGGGGATCAGAATCAAGGAGGAAGAGGAGGATGATGCCCTAGTATCTGAGGGGAAAGCAAGAGAAACAGAAGAAGAAGGACCTCTCCAAGGTCAAATGCTTCCACTATGGGGAACTGGGTCATTATGCGACCCAGTGTCCAAGGAAGAAGAGCAAGGGAGAGGCTTCAGAGACCAAGGCGGCACTAGGAAGGGCGAAGAAGGAAGTGGAGACAAATGATGACTGTGCCATCAATGCTCACACGCCACTTGAGAGGAAGTGGGGAGACATCGAACTGTAGTCAGACGGACGACAGGCGATGAAGGGCAGGATCCTCGAGGTACCCAGCCTCTTGGATTATACCTTGCTACAGGAGCCTCGAAGAGGAGTAGCAGGACTGGCGGATGTTGGTAGAGACGGATGCGAATGGAGCGACAAAGGGAGCTACAGTGCAGGAGTCCCAGGACAGCGTGAGGCAGTAGTGCGAGATGCACAGAGTTGTTGCAACAACGCAGAGGTCAGAGAGGAAGCACTTGTCAGTGACAGAGGGAGCTTTAGCATCGAGAGTGTTTCTAGCCTGACGAAGATGTCAGAGTTGGGAGATCAATTACTTACTTCTCAGTAACTAAGTTGCAGTGCAGTAGTTAGTAGTGGCAGTGCTATGGGCAGCACGATGCAGCATGATGAGAGGGGTTGCAGTGCAGATGCAGCAATGGCAGTGGCAGGACCATGGCAGTGGCAGGACCATGGCAATGGCAGTGGCAGGACTTAATCTCGGTTGTTGATTTGTAAACGAGAAAAGTATAAGAGGAGACTTGAGGGTCACTTGGAGAACACACCGAGTTGATCAAGATTTCGATTTTCTGGGGCAGGGTTTGCTGAGGAAGTCGAAAGAGTAATCAGAGTTGCAGCTGAGGGGTAGTGAATACAGACGCAGAGAGGGAGAAATTGTACGAGGAGGATCAGCGAAGAAGTCGGGAGAGAGGGACGCAGAGCAAGCCAGAGTGTCAAGCAGAGCCAGAAAGGGCTCACACAAAGGTAGCCAGGAGTTGTGCAATGCCTCAGAGATCCAGCGTGGATGACGCAAGAGGCTCTAAGGGCTTATACAGTGCCTCCAGAGGCTGACGTGTTAGCACTCTGTAATTTCGAGAATGAAAACAAAATCATTGAGGTAACATCAATACCGCTTTTGGAGCTGGGATCTAACCCTACCAGCTTCAAAGAGGGCTCTCTCTTTGAGATTTAACTTTGTTGGTTGAATGGATATTAGGCTAGTTAATGAGCACAGGTTTGGTTTTTTAAATGGGTTTGGTGGGGAAAGCAAGGGAGAGGGCCATTGGGCAATGGAGTCAAAGGCTTGGGGTGATCAGCGTGCGGAAACAACAAATGGGAGTGAAACAGGGCAAGCTAGGTGCACTTCATGGATCTCTGAGAATAAAATGGATTAAGGAGATAGAAGGAGAGAAAGTTAACAAAAACCCAGGAGCAATTAAGAATTCCTCGATTTGGCATTAGTGGAAAACATGTAAATTGTAACACAGCCAGAAATAAGGTACTCAAATAGAAAATCGTAATCTTCACCTTCTGTTTTACAATTGAGGATTCAGAAATATAGAGAAATAAATACAATGGATAAACACAAAACAACAAGAGAAAACTTTACCATTTAGTACACCTCTTGAATACTGAACAACTAATCTTTTATTCCTTTGCAAACCATCACTTGAAACACAGTGAGAACCATTACAGAATGGGACTCTTCCGTTCTTATGAATTTTCCCCCTTCAATTATAATTAGAATCCTTACAATTTATAGAAGAGATCCTCTCCTAGGATCAGGAGGTCGAATTCAACTACTTTAGCCAAAGAAAGACACAAATCCCTTAAAATCTTGGACTGACTTCCACGAAAAACGGGGCGAACTGCTAAAAAAGGAGGCAAACTCAGAGATTCGATTCTCCCAACTGAAGACACCTGTATAAATTTTGGGAGAGGTTTTTGTTCCTCAGCTTGTGCTGAACAAAAACCTCTCTCGGTTTTTCGAAATTCATCTCTAGCTCGCCAAAATCTCTACTGCAAAATCATGGCTGCCATGCCACAAAAAATGACGATGAACTACTGAAAATAGGGGTAAACCCAAATATTTGATTCTCACAACTGAAGACACCTGTGTAAATTTTGGGAAAGTTTATTGTTCTTCAGCTTGTGCTGAACAAAAATATCTTTCAGTTTTTCTTAATTCATCTCCAACTTGCCAAAATCTCTATCGCAAAATCATGACCAAAATAGGAAGAACAGGAAACTTGGAAAATCAGGCTCAAAGATGGCTTCGATTCTCCCAACTGCTAACACTTGTGTAAATTTTGGCAGAGTTGTTTGTTCCTCATGGGCTGAAGAACAATAACCTCTCTCAGAATTTACACAGGTGTCTTCAGTTGGGAGAATCGAATCTCTGAGTTTACCCCTGTTTTCAGCAGTTCAGCGTTGTTTTTTATGGCATGGCAACCATGATTTTGCGGCAGAGATTTTGGTGAACTGGAGATGAATTTCAAAAAACCGAGAGAGATTTTTGTTTAGCACAGGCTGAGGAACAAAAACCTCTCCCAAAATTTAGACAGGTGTCTTCAGCTGGGAGAATTGAATCTCTGAGTTTGCCTCCTTTTTCAGCAGTTCGGCCCGTTTTTTGTGGCAGTCAGTCCAAGATTTTCAGGGATTTGTGTCTATCTTTGGTTGAAGTAGTTGAATTCGACCTCTTGATCCTAGGAGAGGATATCTTCTATAAATTGTAAGAATTCTAATTATAATTGAAGGGGGGAAATTCATAAGGGAAGAGTCCGATTCTATAATGGTTCTCACTGTGTTTCAACTTTCAAGTGACGGTTTGCAAAGGAATAAAAAAGTAGTTGTTCAAGATTCAAGAGGTGTACCAAATGGTGAAGGTTTCTCCTGTTGTTATGTGTTTATCCACTGTATTTATTTCTCTGTATTTCTGAATCCTCAATTGTAAAACAGAAAGTGAACATTAAGATTTGCTATTTGAGCACCTTATTTCTGGCTGTGTTACAATTTACATGTTTTCTACTGATGCCAAATTGAGGAATTCTTAATTGCTCCGGGTTTTCATTGACTTTCTCTCTCCTTCTATCTCAATCCATTTTATTCTCAAAGACCCATGCAGTGCACCTAGCTTTCCTGTTTCACTCCCATTTGTTGTTTCCGCAAGTTGATCACCCCAAGCCTTTGACTCCATTACCCAATGGCCCTCTTCCTTGCTTTCCCCACCAAACCCATTTAAAATACCAAACTTGTGCTCATTAACTAGCCTAATATCCATTCAGCCAACAACAAAGCTAAATCTCAAAGAGAGAGCCCTCTCTAAAGCTAGCAGGGCTAGATCTCGGTGCCAAAAGCGGTTTTGATGTTACCTCGGTGATTTTGCTTTCAACCTCGAAATTACAGAGTGCTAACATAGTGGCAACCATACTGGGTATCATTGAAAAAATATCCTTTCATTCAAATTCAAAGTACCCAGTTAAATAACTTTGCATGATAGAATAACTCCCAAGATTGGTTTTTCCTGTTTTTGCATTAATCAGTTTGCCTATGATTCAAATCTAAATTCTAGCTCCCAAAAGAATATCTACCAGATCTCACCCAGATCTAAATCCTCCTGCTATAGTGGATAACCCTGAGAAGATTTTGAGAAAAACCCCAAGAACTGAGAGTCAGAGTCCAGACTAGCAACAGGGTTCTTCATAGAGCAAATTCCCTCCGTCAAAATTTTGTTACATTACAAGATATCCAGTTTGATTCTTACTTTGAACAAGGTTTATTCAAGACTAAATCAGAGAATTGGAAAGATCACACTATCTTTGATCGATCAGCTTGGCAAGGAAGTCCTATAAGAGTATCTCTTTCCCAGACTGAATCAGATCTTCAACTCTTACAGCATTTTGATACACTGCAAGATCTAGTGACAGACCTCACCTCAAAAATTGATGATGCTTACCTTCAACAGTGAGTAGAGTTAAGTGCTTTGAACCTTGCAGCTTCCTCCTTCAAATCTTCACCTGCATATATTCAATCACCAAGTCCTACTGCCTCCATAATTCCCACCCCTTCCTTCATCCTTCAAAATAAGGTTGCTCACATTCCCGTACTCTCATTCTCGCCTAGCACTAATCTAACTCCATCCATTGTTCAGCCCACTTCATCCACTATTCAACTTCCTTCAAGTGGCCCTCCACCACCATCACCAATCATGGTTGCTAGATATGCTCCTTTGGTGCTACCTGCACCATTGACCAATATGCCACAAGACTATCAATCCAAAATTGTATTGTTTGATGGGACAGGTCCTTTAATAGCCCAACAACATGTGGACAAAATGAATCACTGTTTTGACCTACAAGAGGTAGACGATAAAAGCATTAAATTTAAAATGTTTGACCAAAGTCTAGGAGGAGAAGTTAGGAAGTGGTTCAAATCTTTGCCTACAAAGAGTATAACGGATCTCCCTGCATTTCACCAAACTTTTCTAAATAGGTGGGAAGTCAAAAAGAACTCTCTCCAGATTTTATCAGAATATGAAAATATCAAGAGGGAAGTAGGGGAAAGTGTTCAAGAGTATTGCGCTAGATTCAACAAGACATATAATGCAATTCCTGTCAATCTCAAACGACCTCAAGATTTAGCCTTAATCAAATTCCCAGATGGTTTTGATGCAGACATGTCTTATCAACTTAGGGAAAGAAATTCTCAAACCCTAGAAGGGATGCAAAGAGATGGTGTGAGTGTAGAGGCCAACCTCCAACCTAAAAGAGAAAGGATGAGGACTGAAAAGAGAGTGACTTTTAGAGAAGAAGCATCCACTTCTGCAGCAGAAGCCAAGATTGATTCTCTAGTAAGGACTATGGAAAAATGATGGAAAGGATAAATATCAATGAAAACACACCTGCTCCATAGAACCGAAATCCAAATCCTAGAAGAAATCCTCAACAGAATAGACAAAGAGGCCCATATTAGCCCCAATCTGCCCCACGAAATCTCCCAACGTCAGCCTCTAAGGGCTACATCAGCATTTCTGGCCTAGCGTCAGCCTATCTGGCCCAGTGTCAACCTCTCGGGGCCCTGCGTTAGCCTCTGGAGCCTCTTCATCTCCCACGCTGGCCCTCCTCAAGCTCTGCACAGCGCCTCGCTGCCTCTGTGTGGCCTCTAGCTACTTCTGTGTTTCCTCTAGTGGCCTCTAGCTGGCTCTGCATCAACCCTCTCCCGACTTCTTCGCTGATGCTCCCAGTACTATCTCTGCCTCTTTGCTACTGCATTCATTGCCCCTCAGCTGTAACTCTAATCACTCCTTCGATTTCCTCAGCAAGCCCTGCCCCAGAAAATCGAATTCTTGATCAACTCGGTGTGTTCTCCAAGTGACCCTCAAACCTCCTCTTATACTTTTCTCGTTGACAATTCAACAGCCGAGATTAAGTCCCTAATCAAAGGCTAAGATTAGATCTGGCTTGATCCATGACTTTTGGACCATTCTAACTTAATTTTATATTAATTCACATTAATATTTTAAACTTAGGGATTCCATTAAAAATATTAATTATTTTAATATCTCCCAAACTGGTTAGATTCTTCCCAAACCATTTCTGGGTATTGGAGATCTCATGTGCTTTAGCCTCTCCACCAATTTTCGTGGCTAGAGCGCATTTGATGCTAACCCAAATCAACTCAGTCTCTAACTGATGTTGATGCCCTCCTCTCCCTTCACCTTGCAACTCTCCCTCTGAAATCGAACTCTTACTCCTTGAGAATCGATTTCCCTCGGGTTACTGAGTATTTGCTCGGTGTGTCTCCAAATGACTCTCAAGTCTTCCTTTATACTTTTCCTGTTGAGATATCAACGGTGGTGATCTAATCTCTAATCAATGCTAAGGTTAAATTAGACTTGATCCTCGACTCTTAGAAGCTTCTCGCCCATATTTTCATTAATACCCATTAATATTTTAATTTTCCTATGTTTAGACTTAGGAAC
>APFE030980778.1:0-41180 GCA_000404065.3 Pinus taeda
AAGTGGGTTGTACTAATAATAATAAGGGGTTACACTAGTAGTATAGGGGCCTAACATGCCCCTCTCCTTCAAAAAGTGTTGTCCTCAACGCTTGAGTAGTTCTTGATGCTTCTGTATAACATTTTTGTCGTCCCATGTGGAATCTTCTGCTAGTAAGTACTTCCACCTGATGAGATACTCTGAAATTGATCGATTTCTTAGCTGTCGGGTTCTTGTTTCTGTGACTGCTGCAGGTTCCAATATGATTTTTCCTTCCTCTTCAATTTCTAGCAATATTGTTTGAATTGGGATCTTTTGTAACTTTTGAATAAGTGGCCAGACTTCTTTGTCCTTCTTCCATTCATCCCTTTCTTTGTTTATCCAATCTTGTTGGATAATAGAAAAGCACACAACAATGCTTCCACATCCTCATCCTTGAAGAGTCTTCCCATTTGGTAGGGTTGCCATTTTTTAAGTGCATGTAGTATTGCCAACATTTCCTTCTCTTAAATAGCTTGCTTGAGATGTAGTAGTAAAAATACCCAATCACCTACATCGAAACATTTTTCACTATGATGTTGATCTCCTTGTTGTTTCGTTTGATTTTGCACTGAAGTGGCATTATCCTTTAAAAGTTGGAGAACTTGTTGTTGATTCTCGATGTGATCTTTCACTACTTGAACCTTTTTCTTCTTGATATGTCCTTCTATCTCTAGAGTTTGAGGAGTGGTACTTTCTTCCAATCCTTTACAAGATATGGTCGGATTCATTTCTTGACGCTCAATGTGATCTTTCACTTCTTGAACATTTTCCTTCTTGATATGTCCTTCTATCTTGGTAGTTTGAGTGGTAATTTCGACCAATGAATTACAAGATATGGTTGGATTCATTTCTTCTTTCTCGATGTGATCTTTCACTTCTTGCACCTTTTTCTTCTTGATATGTCCTTCTATCTTGAGAGTTTGAGGAGTGGTAATTCTTGCCAATGCTTTACAAGACATGGTCTGATTCATTTCTTCTTTCTCTGGGATGGGATCCTGGCGTATATCCTCTTCTTTTGATGATTCTTGATCCTTTTCTTCCTCCTCTTCATACTCTATGTAAAATAATTTCTTCTCAGCACACTTATGACCTTTAGTGCATTTGCTATCACAATTGTAACAAAGCCCTTTTTCTCTTTTTTCTTCCAATTGTTGTGGTGTAACCCTTGTAGGTTGTGGAAGGCTAGGAGAAACAACACTTCCATCTTCATAGTTGTGAGGGGTAGAATTCATTTTTTTCATAATTTTACTTTCTAGTATGTCACAAAGCCCTTTTACTCTTTCCGTTTGTTGTGGTGTTGCTCTAAAGAAGCTGTTGCTCTTTGTATCCTCATAATGTGCTATCATTTCCTCCGTGAAAATTGACCACGTAACAAGTTTTTTACGAGAACAAAGCCCTTTATACCATAAAAATTGATCTGGTTCTAAATATGAAGATGCAATACATACCTTTTGTAACACTGGAACACCATGTAGATCAAAATATTGCTCCATCTGACGTATCCAATTTACCGGATCCTTGCCATCAAACTTCTTCATCTTGCTTTTTCTTGATTTTAGGAGCTCAATCTTGAAATGACTGTAACTTTGTACTTTCAGATCTTTAAGCTCTAAACCTACGACCTGTAGTAGTCCTCTATGTCCTCTTTCCAATGCCACCAGTCTAACCCCAATTGGATTCTCCAATGAAGAGTTATGCCAAATCTCCCACAGTGACCTGATTATAGACTAATTCAGTAGAGCGAACTTGTACGACATGCCACGTGTCACTGTTTCAACCTTTGACTCTGAAAAATATATAAATGAAAACTACAGTCCGTCCTCTTTCTGTACCTTCTTACGAAATTTCAATCTGATGCACAGAAAGAAAGTTATGACGATTTTCCCCAGGTCACCTGTTCTGAGTGTAATCCAGGAGTCTGCAAAAAGGCCAACTTCCTCAGATCATATCTCCAACAATATCCCGCAAAACGCTCTGAAATTCGGACCCAAATTTCAGCGCCAAGTCTTCTCAAATAGGTTTTTTTTGCGACTTCTGAAACGTCACAGAAAAAAAATCTATAGCGAAAATGCCACGATGACTTGTTTGGAGCAGCGAAACCCTAGAATCCAAAGCTCTGATACCAAATGTTATGAAACCAGCTCACAAAAAGATAGAAAAGAGAGATCCATGCCTTAGAATTCAGCCTCTTCGAGGGGGCAACCTCCTTTACATTACATAAATGAACAATTCTTGGATGATACAAATGAAAAGACCTCCTTTCTATATATAGGAGTCTAAGGGGTCATAACATAATTAGAGCCGACATAACAATAATAATGTAAGGGCACACTAATAACAATAGTGGGCTTCTATGGGGCACAATAGTAACAATATGGGCACTACATGGGTACATCAATATAATAAGTGGGTTGTACTAATAACAATAAGGGGTTACACTAGTAGTATAGGGGCCTAACAGCCCTTTTGATGGAAATGAAGGCCTCCATGGAAAAGGAGGGAATATATACTTGTCATCTACACATACACATTCAAATCATGATGTATGGTCGATTGTCCTAGGGGCTTTGTAGTATGCTTACCCAGTAGAAAATATTAGAAGTACGAAATATGTCAAAGATATCGTAGAAAATAACACAATGCAATGATAGAAAATGGAAAAATTATATTATGATCTACAACAATTTTTTTCACTTGCCTCTTCCAGGAGGCAACCTCTAGTAGAGCAGAGCTCAATTACAACAACACAAGACAAGACTTCCCTTGCTATCTTTGACTCTATATAGTTTCATGAGATCCAAAACCCTAACTACTTGTGGCCCCTCGCATAATGCTAGTTAACCACTTTATTTATTAGTTACGGCCCATTTATTCATCATCCTTAACTAAACTAAGTGTGGTCCCTTTTTTTATAATATGGGTCAACCACTTACAATCATCATTAATGCGGGTAACCACTTACGGGCTTTATTTACTAAACTAACTAGTAAAGACTCTTACGCCCCTTGGGCCTATTACAGTAATAAATGGGTTAAGGTCGAACCCTAAAAGGCTTCTTTTCATATGACTCCTCATAGGGATTGGTTTTAAGAAATATGAAAAGTATAACGGAGGTGGTGTCCTTTTAGGATATGATTTGGTAACCAAAATGACATGACATGGAAAGGTCAATATATTTGAGGAGTAGTGGTGATGGCAAAGGGAGTTTGGAATAGAACACTGTACAAGTTGTTGTGAAGCATTATCACTAATGTGTGTAACAATTATGTTGTTCTTAAGGTGAACAAAGAAGAAAACATAATATGTATTGTCCCCATAAATAAAGTAATGTTTTGATACAAAGTATTAGAATAGATTAGAGAGATGGGATTTTGACTTTTGCGTAATAAAGATATGGTTGAAGGCATTTATAACTACTACTAGGACTTTTATTTTTGTGAATATTGTGTTTATGATAAATATAATCAAGTTAAATTCCCTATTAAAGCTAAAATAGCATGATGGATTCCCTAGTTAATAAATATTGATGTTAGATATCATTTTTGGGATTCAACTGCGTTAGGTAAGTCATTCACGTATAACCATTTCCATGAGAGGTAGTCGTAACTGACTAATTTCTCATGATTTTTGAATAGTTCACTTAGCACTCATTGCATCGGGTGATGCTCACAGGGGTGAAGAAGTGGGATTGAAACTAGTGAAATGTGGAGAACGAATCACATAGCATCAATCATCACTTCCGGGGCTTGCACCCGGTAACCAGGACTTCCCAGGAGGTCACCCATCCCAGAACTCCTCTGGCTCAAGCGCGCTTAACTGTGGAGTTTTTCCCCACAATCAAGCCCACAACCTGAGAAAAGTCTTACAAAGGTGTATGGAGATGAACCTCTCATTAAGCCGTGAAATTGATTGTTCCTGATGAATGAGGGAATTGTTCTACGACATTTCCTCTCCTTGAGAGGAATACAAGTAGACACTAGCAATATAGCCATCATTAAGCACCTTCCTGTTCCTCAAAATCAAAACAATGTTAGAATATTTTTAGGCCTTGCAGGATACTATCAAATATTTATAAAATATTTGATTGAAATTGCTTCTCATTTATTTTCCTTGTTGATCAAAGATGTTGAGTTTTGTTGGAAAGATCCATGTAAAGAAGAATTAAAAAAGTATAAAGGAAAAGTTAATGACAACCCCTATCCTCAAAGGTCCAAATTGGACCTTTCCCTTTCACATTCACACAAATGCATTAGACAGGGGAAATAAGGGCAATGTTAGGACAACTTGAACGTAAACTCCCTTATGCATTCTATTTCATTAGAAAAAATCTATCCAAGGTTGAATTAAAACTATACTATAACTAAAAAATAGTTACTCACGGTTGTACATTCTTTAAATAAATTTAGACATTATATCACTAGTTACCAAGTTGTCGTGCATACTAACCATGCAACAACTAACTATTTAATGAATAAACTAGATGTGAATGTTCACATAATTAGGTGGTTATTGTTGTGCAGCAATATGACCAGACCATTGTTGACAAACCAGGGAAAGAGAATGTTGTTACAGATTTCTTGCCAAAATTAAACTTTTCTATAGATGAAGAAGTGGTAGATGGTCAACTCCTAGATGAACATGTTTTTTCCATCTCACTTCTTTCTCCATGGTTTGTTGACATTGCCAACTATCTAGCCATACGACAATTCCCTCCTCTACTATCTTCAAAAGAAAAGAACAGTGTTGCTAGAAAAAGTTCCTCCTATACTTGGATTGGGGGAAACATCTTTAATTTGGGACCAAATCAGATTCTAAGAATATTTGTGAGGGAGGACGGATTCTATGACATCCTCTCATCTTGCTATAATGGATCTTGTGGGGGACATTTTGCTGCAAAGAGTACAACTTACAAAATCCTACAAACAAGACATTTTTGGCCAACCCTTGACAAGGATGCCTAAAGATACACTACACAATGTGATGAGTGCCAAAGGATGGGAAAACCTACTCAGAAAGATAAAATTCCCCTTCAACCTCAACTATCTTTTGAGCCATTTGAGAAATGGGGCATGGAATTAATTGGTCCTATTGATCCCCCATCTAGAAATAAAAAGTACATCATTATATGCACTGATCATCTAACCAAATGGATTGAAGTGATGGAAGTGAAGGCAGCAAAAAAAAAAAAAAAAAAATTGAGTTCTAAAGGTAAAATATCTTCCACGAGTTTGGTTTTCCAAGAGAATTGGTGACAGATCAAGGCTCCTAGTTCAACTCCAATCTTATTGAAGGAATAATGAAGCAGTCCCACATTTGCGATCGAAAGTTCACTCCATACTACCCCCAAGAAAATAGTTAGGTAGAGGTCACAGGGCATTAGAGAACTCTCTTACTAGAGTGATGAGTGGCAACAAAATTGACTAGGCGGAAAGGCTTATTGATGCTCCTTGGGCATACTACATTACTTGGAAAACCATCACTAGTTTCACCCCTTATGAGTTAGTCTATGGAAATAAGGCTTTATTGTCAATTAAATTTGAATACAACACACTTCGGATGGAAGCCCAACTCGAAATTGATTTAACTAAAGCATAGGCCAATAGGATAAAATAATTAAACCCACTGGATGAGTATAAATGCAAGCATTATTACACATTTAAGTAGTTTAGGTACAAAGAAAAGTCTGGCATGACAAATACATTAAAACCAGATCCTTCTAAGAGGGTGATTAGGCTCTCTTTTATGACTCTAGGTTCAAGGACCTAAAGGGAAAACTCATGACTAGATGGCTAGGGCCTTACCTAGTGGAGAAATGTTATGATAATGGCTTTTTCAAAATCAAAACTATAGATTATGAACAAATACCACTTCTAGTGAATGGATATCAGATAAATATTTACAGGAAGATCCTCTCTAGATATGAGTTTACACATTTAGTAAGCAAGGAATTGAATTTCATTGAGAGAATTAGAGCTCCCAATCCATTCAGCCCCTAATAAACAAGAAAAAAAAAAGATGAAAAAGAAAAGAAAGAGAAAAATAATTTGAAGTGAAAACCTCCTTTGAGGCACATCAGGCAAACTCATTGGTTGAAAACCTCTATGAGGAAGTTAGTAATTTTGAAAGAAAAAATGATACGAGCTCCATGCAAAAACCCATTCCAAGGCACCTAAAGCAAGCTCACTGATTGAAAACCTCCATGAGGCAACTAATAAGCCCAAAAGAAAAGAGAAAAAAACAACAAAAGTAGTTTTGTCTCTCACATTGATTTATGTGTAGGTATAATAAGGATAGAACAAATTAGGTCAAAAAGGACTAGTTGCATCACAATCCAAGTCATAAACACAACTTATTCAAAGGGGCCTAGATGACATCCCTACACCATCTTCCATTTATTTTCATCAACCACAAGATCACTTGTCACATACTATCTCATTTCCATGTGTTTTCTACAAATTTCATGAAATGCTATAGGAAGCTCAAAATTGCTATAAGAAATACCTGTTTGAAGAAAAAGCTACAAATAAAAAGAAATTGAGTATTTGGTCTGAAAAAAGGACACCATGGGAATCCTAACAATTAGTTTTCCTATCATCATGCACCACAACCTAGTTCTCCCTTGTTGTTCACCTCTTTTCACCCTGTAACAACCCACTTCTTTCATTTTTTGTCCATCACATCCAAACCAAAGACTCTCTCCATCACCATCACCTCCATTTCCATGAACTATTAATCCACCATGGCACTTCAAAAGGTTTTTTTATTAAGCATGAGGGGCCTCTTCGGTGCATATTATAGGAGGCTACATAGTCCTATAACAGATTGCAGAAGCCCTATAGGCCCAAGTTATAAATTAACAAAAAATATTTTGAAGAAGACTACACAATCCAGCAACTCAGCAGCTTCAATAACTCAGTACAAATTTGGTAAAGGAATCCTGAGCAACCACAGGATCCCCTATAGGTTGCTACAAGATCAACTTCCCACTACACTCAAGCGGTTGAAGGTACATGCAAACTAACAAACAACAACCTCCAACACTTTGAAAAGTAATTGTAACATATGAAACCTCCAAAAATCATTCTTTGAATTCATTTGAGCATAGGAAAAAACATCTTTCGTGCAAAAGGAAGGGTTCAAATAGATTGGTCTAACTAGCAGTAGCCTCGACCGAACTAGTAGTTAAACTCACCTTTATCTAGAAATATCTTCCCGTGTGTGGGGAGCGACTAAGACAAACCATCGATCTTTCAAAAAGGTGGACATTATCTTTCATGATGGGAAGCTAAGGTGGAGTGTATGGGAAAGTATTATGCAAGGAGTTATGTAGGTAGGTAGGCCATCTCAACACTATACGTTGGGCCCCCGTCTCCACCACCCAAACAATCATTTTTATGTCCAAGTCATGAGATAACTCAAGCAAACCATTTGTTTTCCCATCGATATTGTGCATGCAAGATGTCATAAGAGCCATCACAAAGAGTGTGGACTACTATAGGAAATAGAGGCTATAGGTTGAGTGCTACAAGAAACAGAAGCTACAGGTCACAAAAGCTATAGGAAGCTACAAGGTTTGTTATAGGAACGCAGTATTGCTACCATAATCATTCATAGAGTCCCCTATGCATGCTATAGAGGTTAGTGCTTTAAAAAATTACATTTGAACTATTTCCATAACATTGCTTTGAAATGGTGTAGATATGTTACATGTTTACTTAAAAAGTACCAGCCCAGTTTTAAGAATTCATGTGTTTGAGATGTGAAGTATAAGAAGAGAAGGTTCATTAGTTATTTTCCTCCAAAATTTGATGATTGTTTTGATAGAAAAAGTTTGATAAAATTGCGATGCTCCTGCCCATTTAAACAAAAAAAAAAGTCACCCTGCTACAATAGGATATCTTGTCTCCTGTAGTAGTAGTACAAAGACAACATACTTTTTTTCTCCTACAAAGAAAAAATGATAAATAAGAACAATTTTTTGGGAGGACCTCTAACATTGAATCCTAAAACATGTTTGGAAGAGATCCATAACATAAAATGGGGGTGGTTTCAATAAGAGGGAGCTTATTAACACTAGTAGGATCCACCAACACCCTGAACACCGAAATATAGGACATTTGGAAAAAGAGACAAGTGGAATCCATCCTCCATTTTAAGGACACTTTTAGACTATTCAAGGAAGAGAGTTCGTAAGTTTTTCAAAGAAAATAGCAAGGGTTTCCCCATAGAATGAAGATGAGGAAGTATCATTCTCTCGATCGGTTGCATACAACACTAGCCAGAACTCCTTTGTGAAAAAGGATCATCAAAATACTTAGAGTTTAGTGGATAAGGCTCATGTTCAATCAACCCTTACTCTTGGGGCTCGAAGAACACTAAAATCAGAAAGAAGAATCCAAGGAATGGAAGTCTATAGAAGAAAATGTAGGATTATATCCAACAAGAGTAACCACAACTAGCTCAACTTGGGATATTGAGTAAGTCATCAAGGAGATGAACAAAAAAGAGTCGAGAAGAGAAGAAGAGTGAGTTGCTCAAGGGTGAGAAATAGTTATGGTAGGGGGGTATAATGGGCCTCCAAAATAGGTAAATTATAAGACCCGTTAATCCACTACCAAGCACATAATAACTATGTTGAACCCACCTTTTACACTTAATGATACATTTTCCTAGCTTAATGGGTTCTTAAAAGAGTTCAAAGTGGTTTGCAATTTTATGTTTCTTAACATGTTTATTGTGCATGATTTAAAGATATATTGCACAAATTCCAAGAGATCCAGAACTAGAGATATTTTTGGGACTTATTCCCTATTGTAGGAGGGCCTTAACTTAACTGGTTGAGTGCATTTAATGCCCCTTCCTATTGCTATGAGGTGGACAAGGAGAAAGATCCCCTTTTCTAGGAATTTTTAGAGGGGAATGCAACCCTCCTCTCAAGGAGGTTTCGCCCCACTATATGTATAAATAAGAGGCTCGAGTAGCCCAATAGGGATATAGAGAAATTGGGGAATAATAGGAAGAAATATTAGGTTTGTATTCCAAGCAAGTTTTGTAGTCCTATAATGTGAAGACAATTTCTCAGTTAATGAAAGCAGTGTTCTATTTCAACTGTTAGTTTGGCTTTTCTCTAAGGATTCTGAGCATCAATGGGTTGGGCCTACCCCACGAGCTTTAGATCCCTCCTGTACTTTTGTTAGTGTTATGTTTTTATTCATTTTCCAACATTTCTAAAGTTATGTTTTCATAGGTTCTATGCATGGTTAAATAGAATAGCTTATGAGCAATTCCTTCTTATAAGTTATGTGTGTAGTTGTTAGTAGTACTAACACTTCTTAATGCAATTTCAAGTCTTCATTCATTTTATTTCTCTTGTTGTTACAAATTTTGATTGTTCATTGTTTTGTTGTGTAACAAGTTTTATAGTTAAATGAAACACATTGAGTTTTATTTCATTAGGATAGGCTTACACATGTTGCCTAGGAGATTAGATTGGTTTAATGTTATCATTTTCTAACATTTCCACAATTTTTTCGCATCTCATACCTACATTATGTTTGTTTTACATGCTCACTGGATTGTCTCCTATAGAAAAACAAAGAGTCTTGTAGCATCATGTAACCATCCCTCCATTCTCACTCGACTCTGCAAAAAAATAATGATTTGACTTCTTTGACATATTACAACACCTTTGGGACATTGATAATGAAACTCAGAAGTATAGAGACCTCATAGATGCTTTTTTCAATTTGCCTCTAAAATTTTCTTTTACCTACAAATTAGCTTTTTCATTTTCATTCTTTCATTTTAGCAAGTGTATTTTTCCATTTATTGCAGATAGCATAGAAGTGTGTGGCGTTCAGTAAGTGTTCTTTCTTTCGTTGCAATTAGTATAGATTTACATGTATTTCGTTTCTACAAGTCATTTGTTGCAATGTATTCCCATGTAGCATAACTTAGTTAGCTCAGTGTTTGTGCATTTAACCTTCATTTCAACATTTCCACCTACATAAATATCAATAAGATAAGAAGTTAATGCCTACTACAAATACAATTTTGACCACTCTTAAGTTTATACCAACCTTGGGTTGATAATTAAAACTGAGACCTTTGGGAGTTACAACATTGTTGTTGCAATATTGAGGACCATCAAAATGTGATCCCTTAGATTGGATCATACAATTAGCCATTTCCTTTAATGTACTATTTTTGCATACAACAACACCCTTTTGTTGTGGTGTATATGGAACAATATGTTGCATTTTAATGCCTTGTGCAGTGCAGTGAGTTGTGAGTTTGTTTTTGACATATTCACCTCCATTATTTGTTCTTAACATTTGTAGTTGATGTCCATATTATTTTTCTACAAGGGCCTTATTGGCCAAGAAAAATTCAAAAGTTTCACTCTTAAGTTTTAAGAAGTAAACCCGAGTTCATTTGGAGAAGTCATCAATGAAATTTCAGAACTACTTGAACCCAGAGCAAAAAGAAGAAGAAAGTGGACCACATAAATCACTGGGAGCAAGATGCAAAGGGGTTGAGGCATGGCAAGAGGCACATTTTTTAAAATTGTCCTAATGATGTTTATTGAGAACGCAACTGGAACCAAACATCATCCCTGCAATAAATGAGAGGAAGACTAGTCACCATATTTTGATTACATAGTTGTTGCAATGAGTGATATCTTAGAGGACAAAATCGCTCACGCCAAATTTGATCAAGTTATCACTGTGAACAATAGAAACTGAGAGAAAAGGTGATGAGCCAAAGTTTTCAAACTTCTACAACTTATATCATCAACTATTATAGTGGCAATGATACACCTAAGATCTTTTAAATCCTTAATTACAACTTGGTGAGGTGACTATTATTTTATCTTCACTTGAATGAGTGATATGATATACTAATATAAAATTCGAAGAAATACTTGAAACATGTAATACATCATGGAAATGAACATTATATACTGGAATTTTTCCAAACCCTACAATGCTAAGAGATCTATCATCACCAATAATTATTTGTCTCATGTTACAATCATTAAAAGTAGAAAACATGACTTTATCCTTAGCCATAAGTTAAGATTCTTCAAAATCAATAAGCCATTCATCTAAACAAGAAGTAGAGGTTGCAATGAAGGAGAAACAAGAAGTAAAAATTACATGTCCATGAGAAGAAGCAGTAGAAGAAGAATAAACATCTATGTTGTGCTTATTCATTGTTGGTTCTAAGGCCTCCAACTTTTTAAAACATTTAGACCCTAGATGATCGTCTTTCTCCCAACAATTTCAATGTTAGTTAGTGTTATTACTCCTTGATTTTGTTCTCTTATCACCAATGGGTAGAAGTTGTCTAAGAAGGTTTGGGACCCTTGTTTTTCTTTTTGTTGGGAAGAAGTTGTTTCTTTGGATGCTTGGTTTTACCTTTAGATTAGACCAGTAAGGCCTTGTTATCTGCTAAGTCACGTGTTTCGAGTTTATGTTTGAATTCGACAACCTTTAAATTTGAAAAAAAATTGACAGTAAAAAATTAGACGATAAAATTTAACTTGAAGTTTGAACAAGTATATATTATGTATTATATATATATACACATATACATATATCCTAACATTTATAATGTAATAAAAATATTAAATAATTTTAGTATTAATTATATATTATAATTCAAATTATTAACCTTTAAAATTTGATTTTATAAATATATTAAAAATTATATATAATTATATTAAAATATATTATTATATCTTAACGAATAAATAAATTATATGAATTTAAATTATGATTGTGTGTAATTTTTTATATATAACTATACTAAAATTTATATATTACTATATAGCTATTGTGATAAATAAATAAATAAGTGACTATTAATTTAAATTATGAGATGTAAGTTTTTTTTTTGTTTTTTTGCATATATCTAAGCTTGGATTTGAACTAAACAGTATAGAGGATTCAAGAATTGATGTCACTATATAAAAAATGATTAAAACCTCGCTGAACTCATTAGAATATGAATTTTAGGTTTGCATTTGTGTTCAATTTCAATTTTGCTAGTGAATTTAAACCAACAAATTTTAAATAGGATTAAACCCTCACTGAATCCATTTGAATATTATTTTTAGGTTCATGTTTGTGTTTAGTTTAAATTTTTCCAATGAATTTAAATGAGCAAATTCGATTTAGTTTTAGGTTCAGTGAATTTTGAATTTCAACTTTAAAATTCACCAAACTCGATGGCTTTGGTTAGATGTACTTGTAGTACTAATCACTCCAATATGCAAGAGCTTGTCTTGTTCTCTAATCAAAGAGTCACAACAAGATTCAAGAGAAGGTTGTTGATATGCATCCTAATTTGTAAATTGTCATGGATATTCTACTAGACATTCGTCATAACATATCTATGAAAATAAACTAAAATTTATACTATGAAGGGTTAGTTCCTTTTAGATTCCAAATTTGTTATTATTGTTTTGTTGTTTATGCGTGTGATAGATAATGTGCAGAAAATAGAGAACATGTCAATACAATCACTCACAAAACATAATGAACACCAATATATGCTTGTAGAAGCCCTTAAGTGAAAAAACCTAGTTGTAAGTTGTAGTATTTTTGCTCCTTTTTGTCTGTGTTAAACAACATAAATGATAGACAGAAATAAGATAAATTGTGATATTTCATTTATTCACAAAGATTTACATATTTCATACATTTCTTTATGACCCTTGATCTTCATATACTAAGTGGTCTCTTGGACTTCGGTGACTGTTCACATTCCACACCAACCCTTAGCGAATTAGGTGCCCAACATCCCCACCCTTTAATCCGAAGGGGTATATACAAGTCCAAGAAGAGAGTTGTAATACAAAAGTGGCAACCAATGGTTGAATGTGATCTTTGAAAAGATGGCATAAGGTGGGAAAACTTTAGGTCTCAACCGACGATGGTTTAAGGATGACCACCAACACTGGAATGCTTAGTGCAATTCGTGGAACTCTTCCAAATTTGGCAAGAAGCTAAAGTCTTATACTAGATGAAGTACTCCTTAATGCTTTGAAGAGGGAGACCATCAACCTAGAATAGGGAGGTCTTCAACCTACGGAAAAAAAAAAGGGGATAACCTCAACCTAAAAAGGGAGGTCTCAACATGGGGTGGTTAAGGAAGGCCACCAACCATAGATATTCTTAGGGGCTTCTCTGTATCTAGCTACAACTCTAATTTGAGTATGTCGATCTTTGGTTGTAGGTTCAAGTAGCAGGTTCAGGTTGTGGCTCAAGCTCACTTGATTTATCTTTGAAATTTGTAGATGACCATCAATTCCCCCCTTGTCAGATACACGGTGAGAAGATGAAGAAATCTCAAATGCAAGACTTGTTAGTACTCGTGAACAAATTATGTGATATGAGTGAAATATCTTCTTGGCTATTGAAGCCCATTTCCAAGAATCGATCCATCCAGGATGAATTTATGTTCTTGCAGGAGGTTTTTTTTTAAGCATTTGTTTGAATGATGAGTGTGTTGACCACAATTCTTACAAGGGCGAAGATCAAAACAGTGACCTTTCACATGGCCAACTCTGTCACAATGTTGGCATCTAACAATCTGTTGTGGAGGGGGAAGAGGAGTAGGTGAAGATGAGTTGTCTTGAATAAATCCAACACTTTTAATTTGATGGGTTTGGAGTAGTCTAGAGTGTGAAAGGAGACCTACTTGTCATATTCAAGGCCGGTTTTGTGCTTGTTGCTGACAAGCTCTTCCCAAGGTTTGATGATGGGCATGGGAAGTGCAGGCTGAATTTCTACATATGAATGCAAATTTGCTCTTGAAATGGGCACTTCATCTTAATTAACCTTAGGCTCACTCATTTGATCACTTGTTGGAAATTTATGGGTGTCTATTTCAACCTCAAATAGAGGATTGTTCTTGACAAAAACAAGTTCAAAATGATGCTTATGTTGTTGTAACTCATCTCGTTGAAGTTGTAACTCAAGATGCAAAAATTCAATGTTTTCTTGTGCGTATTGTAGATAGGTTTGAAATTCAGAGCGAGAGTCTTTGCTAATTTGAATTGTGTTGTCTGTAGCAAAGTGTATCAGAGTATTGAGGAACTCTAATACTTCATCAATTAGAGCCATAACAAGTGCACCTATATTACAATCAACACTCAACATGCAATAAATCAACAACCAACTATTGCACGGTCTTCAAAATTCATATAGGGATTTTCAAAGCATATAATATATGTTTGAACTTTATGCTTTGAACTTTAAGCACTACATTCATATCACCATCCTATACTATGCCAATATATATCATATGGCATAATACACGACATCATACCATTCACGACCTTTACGAACAAAAAGGGCTCAACGCACATATGGAATATGATATATTGTTATAAAGATTTAATTCACAAAATAAATATATAATATATGTATGCACTAACACAGTCTTAAAAAACTATTCAAATCATCCATGCACAAAATTCGATATAGTTTGATGCACATATCTCATATTATTATGATTTTTCCACAACGCACATATAAGAAGTATTTATTCTTCAAACCAGCGCACATTAAAGTTTGATCAATGCAAAATTAACAAAGGATTACCGCAGCATAACATACAATAAAATATATGCACGGGGCTTGGTCTTCAACAGACGAATCTTCAGCGCATTTTTACACAATTATGAATCTAGCGTACAAAACTAAATATAGTGTACAACATACATACCATACAACCAACACACATTGGTTTGCAAATGAACCAACACATAGAGGGATACCACCAATGCACATGCAAATGTGGCCTTCAATGACTATTCAATGTTCAATCAATACTTACTAACGCAGGTAGGATTTCCAACGCAATGCAACCAATGTTCAAGGAACATATAAATGGCTCGACTTCAAAGCAAAAACATACTCGACATTCAATACAACACACATATAATCCAACACATGCATTTATTTGTAATTCAAATTATGGAATCAATGCATACATGAATCAACATTGGAACTTTGGCACCATTCAAAGCAAATAAATTACCGCATTCATTGCTTGAATTATTCAACACATTCACCAAAATTTTTCATTTTGACTAACGCACAGAGAATACACATGAGACAACGCAGCATACGCTCTAGAGTTTAAAAACAGTGCTCAAATCCAACGAGTAGAACGAGGTAATGAATCACAATTCTAGCATCCAGGGGTTTACTTTCACAATAAACCAATAACAAACCAACACACACATATATATATAAACCATGCTTGAATGAGATTACAACTTACAACTTGTAGCAGACACCAAAAATTATGAGGAGACACAGTCAGTAGATAACTCCTCAATTTTCCAAAGGACTAAGCCATCTATTAAGCCATATGCCAAATCACCCACAAAGTTGTTCATGGTGAATAACACTTTGCATACACACAAAATGTGGACAGATTTCATAGCAGTGTAAGGTATAGCAAATGTGAAGTATAGAGATTGTGCAACAGTTCACTGGCCTTATCCACGCGAAAAATGACTTGGGCAATTAGAGGGAAATTCAGACTTCGAGTACTTCGTGGAAAGAGAACATTATGATTACCTTACACTGGTAAAGAGGAGTGCCTAGGTAGAGGAAGAAAGGTCACAATTTCGAGCCAAAGTGTCTACAGAAAGGAATACGAACAATTACACAAAGAACTGGTGTGAGTTGAGACAAGGGTCATTACATCCTCAATAGATTAGTACAAATGCATAGCGATGGTTGGATTGCATAACGAAAGTGAAAGGAGGGAGCAAAATGAGACCGGTGTCGATCACGCAATATCTTGTCATGTTTCACTCAAGGAATACATGTTGCAAACAATTATGCAAACAACAAAACAGTGGTGGTGGTTACCAAGCATTGAGCAGGTCGCACGTAGATTGAGTAGGAGTTATTGCATAGAGAGATGGATTATGGTCTTAGTCCACACATAAGTGGAGAAAAAAGACATTACTGTGACTGGAAAATTTGAGTAACGCATATTAGCAAGGAGGATGGCAAGGTTGATTTGAGCACACAATTACCCTAGTGAGTGTTGAGCAGGCCAGAGAATCAATAGAGGCATTTTTTTGTCAGGCCAATGCACAGATGGTCAAGCAAATCGCTCTTCAAGGCATAATCCAAAAAAAAGAAATGATCGAGGGTAGCAGTTATTATACCAGTTCTTATGAGTCGACAGGGTATGACATCAATTTTGATGATCAGAAGGCAGAACTGACACACAAAGAAATGACTCAAAATTAATGGCTCAAATTGGAGCAAGGCCAGAATTTGCTCACTCTTAAACAACATAAATGATAGGCACAAATAAGATAAATCGTGAGATTGTATTTATTCACAAAGATTTACATCTTTTATACATTTCCTTGTGACCCTCAGTCTTCATAAACCAAGTGATCTCTTGGACTCCGGTGACTGTTCACATTCCACACCAACCCTTAGCGGATTAGGTGTCCAATAGTCTGGAATGGAAATTATGCTAGTAAAAAGTAGAAGGCACTCTATCGAGTTCCTCGATACCTCTGGTATGTGGGATACTAAATAACACAAACCTCCTCTATTATGCTCTCTTTCTATTCCCACTTAGATAATCTACTATATTATGGAACAAAATGCCAACAAATATAATTTTTTAGAATAGCAACGAGAAATGCTAAAATTAACATTCAGTATATTCCATTTTTAATTTGTCCTTGAATTAAAATTGAGAATTCAAATTCAAATCTAGTCTCACCAGCTGCTTGAAAAATAATTAATTAACTCATCTTGAGTTAATTAGTTAGAGAAATTTCAAGCTAGAAGTCTTTGTGAAGTCATGCAACAGTTATCTCTTAAATTAAGGAAGTTATCCCTTAATTAAGGAGATAAGGATGAGTTGTATTTGAGTTGTAATTAGTTAGCTCAGTTAACTGAGTTACGTCGAGTTAAATTAGTTCCAAACAGTTTGAGGAACTAATTATGAGTTCAGACAGTTAATGCATACATGCATGCAACTAGTGTACTCCAGATAACTGAGGATTCTCTCATAAATAACTTATGCATGTCTATTCAGAGAAAGACCCAGTTGAGATTAAAGACATGGACATTGTACTATTCGTTGGAAGAATTTTCCTATAAAGGAAATTCATCCATGAAGAAGGAATAAGGTTCCTTGAGGATTGTGCAGTTTTATAGGGTGTGAGATCAATGTGAGTGATCAGTGTTACACTTGGTAACAGTAGGATCACCCAGGAGAAACAGCGCAAGGAAATAAGAGGCTTGGAGGGCAGAGGAGAAGGCTTGTGAGAAGCTTTTTTTGCATGTGAGCATCCAGGAGGATTGTACTGAGAGTTGGTTAGTTGTGGGAGCTAAAGCTTTGTGTAATCTTGATGTATTTCCACCTTGTATGATAATACAGATAGCGGGGTTTTTTAGCTGAGGCTTTCCCCAGAGTATTCTTTTGTGTTTCATGTGTATTGATTCTTCTTCTCTATTATATGTGTTCTGTTTGATCTTGCTCAAAATAGTCTAAGCTTCCGCAAGTTTGATTGTAGAAGTAGATTAAGTATTTTTCTTTAGTACATTGCATAATCAGATTAATCTACAGTGAAAATTTCTACAAGAATGGAACTCCTTTTCCTCCTAGTTGTCAAATTATAACACAACTTGATAGCCAACTAAGGTTTATATTTCACCCATTCAACTCTCAACATGAGTTACAAATTAACCCTTCTAGATTTTTCTTCATAATGCCCATGTGTCTAGCCCCTTTTGCATAAGTAACAAGGGATGAGATGGCATCTTCTCAAATTATGGTGGTCAATAACAATAGGTCAAATTTTGGATAGTATAACTTTAGCATATGTGTTAGGAAAATATTCCTGAACATATAAGCCAAAATTCTAATTTTATATGGTTGGTGATGATTTGCCTAACAACAAAGAAAACAAAGAAAAATATCCTACAAAACTCTTTATCTTCAACAATATTTTTAGATTTGCAAAATGAATGTTAGAAGCCCTACAAAAATACTTGCAAATATTGAAAAAAATATATGCCAAAAATAAAGACAAAGAACCCAATGGAAAGAACTCAATTTTTATTATTGAAGAAAACACATGGTGGAGAAGAACATAGATGCGGGTCTATAATATCCTCCTATGTGGGATGGGTCCTTTTGTTTCCCTACACTTCTTATGGTTGCTTCTTCCCTCTCTTCCTGGTTGCAATGGGAAAGATGGAAAATGATGGTAGAACTCAATGTGAAGAGCTCGGGAGTGATGAGAATAGAATGGCGTGATAAATATGATCATGTGTATAGAGGGAGGGAAAACCTCTCTATTTATAATAAATGATAGGATAGATCTAGATCTAGTCAAATAATAAAATATTATTAGACCACATCAAGAGCTAACCGTTAAGAGTATTTTATTATATTTAGGAGAGGAAATTATTAATGAATGGTCAAAAATATTTATTTAGTGAACTAATTCAAAAAATAATGATTAATGGAGTTAATTAAGAAAAATGGTTCAAATAATAAATAAAAATGATTTATTAATTACATTAAGGAGATATGGTCAAGGTGAGTTAGAAATAATTACTAAATAACGATTCAATAATTATTTCATAGGAGGAATGTGTGATGCTTAAGGAATAATAAATAAATAATTTTTTATTTAATTATTCCTGGGTAATGTGGTTAGAAATAATTAATGAATAATTATTTAATAATTATTTCGATGGAATAGTAAATAAATAGTGATTTATTTAATTATTCTTGTGTGTTTTTGTGCTATTTCCAAAAATAATTAAAAAAATGGTTCTCTAAATTATTTCCTAAGGTGAGAGTGGGTTTTAATGTGTAAAAACCCATACTACATGGTGTATTTCAATCATTCTAGTGGAGAATGGCTAGGTGATCACTTTTTAGGTGATAACAATATGAATTTTGATTGACATGAATCTCGAACCGTTAGAAAGCTATTTGAGTGTATAAAAAAGTCACAGGGTCCAATGCTTAAGTGAGAAAGCTTTATGCAAAAAAAATGTTATCTAAGGCCTCAAAATAGACCCAAAAGGTTTCAAACACCAATTCTTCAAATTGTGTCCCATCAATAAAACTGATCTGATGAGTTGATTCCTTCAATTTTTCCACTCCAAAAGCATTGAGATGGATGATAAATTATATAATGATCTAGTCTAGATCATACCTCTCCATTTTGGGAGTATTTTGGTCTCCAAAAACTTTCATTGAATGAGGTGAGGGAATTTTTCCTCTACCTTATCCCTGTATTACCATTTAGCCTCATATGGAAGTTTCTCTTTCAACCTAATCTACCAAAGGTTGTGCTACCCTATCTTGTAGTTATTTAACTCTTTTGTAAAATTGTATTTTCTATCAACTTTACCTGAGCATCTGGTGTCAATTCATCTATAGAATATGGTCCCTACTCCTCTTCCTTATCCAACATGGAAGGCTCATATTTTCCACATTCACCACTAAGTAAATGTGCATGTATGAGGGTAGACTAAGTAAGTATGAATTATCCCTCGCCTTTTCCAGTAACTCAAAAGGACCATGTTACAACGCTTTGATTTGCTTATGAGAATGTTGTAGCCTCTCCTTTTTCCATTGTAATTGTTACCACAAAATATAGTAGGCCTTGGAGAGGGAAACCCTACAAGACAAAAAGCTAGATTAGGTGCTAGCAGTGGGCCTTAAGCTATATTTTACAATAACAATAGTCATATACTATCTCTCACTCTAAATGACCTCTCTATCTTGTGTTGATCATACATGTCCTTGTATTTTTCTTGTGACTTCTTAAACGCCTTATGTACTTGTAAATGCATATACTTGCTCTTCTCAACAAAATTTTCAACTCTTAAAGCATCTCTTATGTGTCCTTCCCTCACTCCTCCTTTCTCTCCATATACTACATCCAAAGGTGAAAGTGGAAAATATCAAAAACAAGTCTTAAATGGTGACTTACCAGTTGAAGTGTGCACTGCTCTATTATAGGAGGTTGTATAGAAACTAGATTTTCATCCTAGGTTTTCATATGCTTCTAATAATAACCCATCAAAAGTTTTACCAAATTCATGTTGACTATTGTTCACCCATCTGTTTATGGATGGAATGTTGTAGACCTCTTTAATTTTATTTCCATCTGCTCCCATAATGTAGTCCAAAATGCACCAATAAATTTGGTGTCCTTGTCTGAAACAATGCTCCTTGGTATCCCAAAATGTACTCAAACTAGATGAAAGGACAAGTTTATCACTTCTTTCCCTCTATTGGTCTTTTTGCAAGGCATGAGAATACACATTTTGAGAGATGTTGCCTATTACTAGGGACTATTGTTTTTTGTTTGTTTTTTAATCCTTTAGTTAACTATTAACAATAAGATAGAATATACTATTAACTTTGACAAATCACAACAAACCATACATAGTTGACCATGGTTTACTATCAAAAATAAAACTCATTGTACTATTAATCTTGAAAACCTTGGTTGACAATTTTTAGGAATTTGAAATTTTTATCAAATATTTTTTAATTTAGTTTATTAGTGTTTCTTTCCTAGTAAAAATCACAGACTATCAAGATAAATATCATTTCTATAACTTTTTTAAACATATGGTAATTTTGAAAGGATTAAAAGGAACTTGTAAACACAAAACAACTCAATAAAATATGGTCAATCTTTGAACAAGTAATCATTGACCATGGCTGACTATAAAATATAACATTAAATGCACTATAATAATTGAAAAACCATAGTTAACTATGCCTTAACATAAAATATAACATTGATAAGTAATTTCTAATCATGGTTGACTATCAAATATACTATTGAATACATTTTCATCATTGAAAAACACGGTTAGCCATGCCCAACCATAAAAATGACATTGTATAAATGGTTAACCTTGACAAACCATGGCCAATGATGGTCAACCATCATTGATCGTCAAAAATAACTTTGACTAAACTATGAATCTCGACAAACTATAGTTAACTATTTGTGGTTAACTATGGTTGACTATGGTTAACCATGGTTGTAAAGGATAATGTGATTACTATTAACCTTTACAAGCATGGTTAATCATTCTTGTCATTAATACCATGGTTGATTTTTAAAATAAATGAATATTGCTTCAATTTTCTATTAATCTTTATTGTTGAATTTTTATATTCCAAAGGATTAAAAAGAAACATTATACTTGTGGAAATTTGTAAAGCCATAAAAAATAGAAAAACCATGGTAAGTCATTCATAAGTCAATGGTTGACCATGGTTTACCATGGTTGACTATCAAAATTAACTTACATTTTATTGTTTGCCCCTTCTTTTTCCCCTACTTTTGTATAGGCATTGCATCGCTCTACTTGTTGCACAGGTGGGGTAACACATCCCTGTTTCTTGGAAAAGCTACACCTCACTTGTCTTTACATTGATTTCCTTAGCTAAGGAAGAAGGTGGAGGGTGGAGGACACACCTTTGCATTAATTGCCAAATCCCTATTTCACTTGCCTCTACATTGATTGCCTTGGTTGGGGTGGAAGGTTAAGGGTGGAGGATGTGTTCTCCGCACCAAAAAGTCTTTTACAATTTATAATATCAACAGTGGGGGTTGGGAAACGTGCATCTAATGTTAACAACCCATATTCGTGAAAGACTTAACCAATAAAAACATGAAGACTTTAGCCCATGACTTTGCAATTAAGTGTACAACTTGAAATCAGATGTTAAACCTGCAAATTCTATAATGACATTAGTCTTTGTCTTCGACCTTTAACTCACAACTTTGCTCTCAAGTTGTCATTAACAAATTGTTTCACATGATAATGATTTGTTTCATATCATTGAAATTATTAAAATTGATAACCATAATCAACAATGACATTAAATGTGATTATTAACATTGAAATCCATGGTCAAATTTGGTTAGGTAACAATGGTTGGCCATAGTTAGCCATGTTTGAATTGATAGAAGATGAATATATCTTTTTATTTAGCTTATTCAAAATTTTATTGGGCTTTCTTTCCTTAAAAAATATAGGCATTATCAATAATAAAGGGTGTGGTCAATTATTTTTTTCACCGACCATAATGCGCAAAACTTTTAAGAGGATAACTTATTGTAGAAACTTATAAAAGTATTGAAATAATATCTCTAGAAACCATGATCAACCATTCAGCAAGTAATGGTTAACCGTGAATGGTTGTTAAAATAACATTGAGTAAATTATTAACCTTGATAAAACATGGTCAAGCATAGCTCATTAACAACAATATTATCAAAAGTATATAGATTATAACTATTAACATGATATTTTGATTGGTTGGTGAAAAGATTCAGCCTCTGAATTTTCTTATAATTTCCAAATAATTCATCCTTCTGCCCCAATAACAATTTGGCCACTTGACTGAAATTGGACATAAAATTCGAACTTCCCATGTACAATGGAGACGTGAATGACTATGAAAAATGGAACTCCGAAACCTGCACGAAAAGGGTTTGGGTTTTTTCCTGCAGACATGTCGGATCCATCCCTCCTGCTGCTATCAACCTAACCCGGCTACCTGCTCCCATACCGGTCGTTGTTCCTACTTTCTCCACCTTATCGTTTACGACTTTGTTTCCGTACCCCATGAATCTGTTTTTACGTTTTTACCTGCCTTCCCTTTCTGCCCTAGGTATGATCCAACGATTATTCTCATTTTGTGAAGGCAGCTGGCGATTTTACTTCGGGAGCATCTATGGAATTGGATATGGTAGACTACTCGGAGGACCCATTGGAAGGTGTCTCCCTCTAGGCGACTCCACATGTGACCTCGAAGGACCTGCTACCTTACTGTTGTGACTTGTTGGACACCATAGCAACCCTGCCCTCGATCTCAGGGCCCTCCTGTTCGACGGTGACCTTACCTGAGCCCCCCCCTCCTGTCCAACTTTTTCCACCGCGCCCCCGTCGCCATCCTCACTTAATTTTGTGACTGGTTGCATTAACCTTAACCTAGCGGTTGTTTCCTCGGGTTATCCTCCTCCCCCCCCCCGTCAGCCGGTTCTCATAACCCTCTCCTCAATAATCCCTCGAACATTGCACAGGGGCCTTCTCATGCGCATATTTCATCTGCTCTCCTATCTGGCAACTATACTGACATTCCTCCACTCTCGGACTCCTTCCCTCCGAACCGCATCTAGCCCCTGAGAACCCTCAGTCAAACCCTCCTCCGAGCAGGGGCCGGCCAAACTCCACCGACACGGGTCATCATCCGAGCAAGAAATACAAGTGCTTCAAATCAGGGCTGAGGACGTCATCATTCGACTTGGAGAGGATTTACAGTGGGGAGACTCAATGGACATAACGGACGGAGTCCTGGTTGGAAGGATTCGAGGAAGGAGCTATATCGTGGCACGGTTGAAGCTATGGACATCAGAGGTTTGGGGACAACATCTCGTTGATTTACCCTTCGTCCAAAATTTCGTGAGAGGATGGTTTGCTCCACGTTTTGCTAGAGTCGATCACACGAAATAGGTCTTGTCCTCGTTCTGGCATTTTGAACAGTCCCCTATCCTCCTACGCAGATGGAACCCTCTCTTTGACCTAGAACGAGAACAGATAAGAGTCGGGCCAATATGGATTCGTCTACGAGGTCTTCCCCTACAATTTTGGTCTGAAGACATCTTTTGGCACATCGGGAATTCCTTCGGCACCTACCTAGAGCACAACAAAT
Source organism: Pinus taeda (assembly GCA_000404065.3). Taxonomy (NCBI): domain Eukaryota; kingdom Viridiplantae; phylum Streptophyta; class Pinopsida; order Pinales; family Pinaceae; genus Pinus; species Pinus taeda. The sequence continues at coordinate 23,791 of APFE030980778.1, forward strand.
CATATCTATCCACTAGTATAATGGCGTACGTGAGGATCTTGGTTCACCTAGACACCAGGGGGGTCTACAGAAGCACATTACCTTATAGTGGAAAACTTTCTCCCAGTTGTAGATACTGGATTACGAGGGGGTACCATTCTATTGCAGAAGATGCCACAAGGTAGGACATATATACAAGGATTTCCCTCTGAATGGCAAGGTGCAAGCAGGGGAGAAATAAAAGGCCATACCTTCTAAGGACCCTCAAGCCCCAAAGAATCCTCCCTCGTCTGATGGTGCAATGACTCACACAGTGTCGGCTACAGTAGGGAAAGAACCTATAAAAGAGGCCATGAAGAAGCATGGGAAAGCACCATATCGGCCTCCCTCACCTCCTTTGACCAGGGCAAGGGCGGCTGCTGAGGCTGCATACTCCACGGGTATGTTAGATCATATCTCCTCTCAGTTCATCTTTCTTCCTCATCTGAATGTATATCTTTTACTTCGATTAGTAATCAGGTCTCTACTTCTTATCCATCGCCTCCCATTACCCTCGCTTTCCCCCTGCATCCCCCTCCCCCCACTTTCTCTTGTACCCCGCCTTCCTTTCTGAAGATGGCCCTCGCTAAACGCTCTGCCTTTGATCTCAAACCCCCATCATCCAGATACCCGCTTCGATCCCGAGTACGTTCACAGGTCCCTAATTCCGTGGGTATTAGACTGGACACCCCCCTCCTCCCGAGAGCAACCTCGAGACCGAGCTTCATCCTTGTCTAAAGCAATTTTACAGGCTAGATTTGTAGATCAGGAAGATACTTTGGACCTGGTTAGGGAGGTCACATTGGGGGAACTCGAGGCCACATTAAAATGGTTCAAGCGAGACAAGAGCCCGGGACTAGATGGATGGTCTGTGGAATTCTAGTCGGATTTCTTTGACACTCTTGGAGAAGATCTTCTAAAAGTTATAGAAGATTTTTGGATCAATGGGAAGATGAGCGAAGCCTTCAAATCCACCTTCATAGCACTCATCCCAAAATCAGACAACCCTACCACCTTCAATGACTTCTGCCCCATCTCCTTATGCAACTACATATACAAAATCATCGCCAAAATCATAGCCAACCACCTTCGACCAATCCTGTCCACCCACATTTCATTTGAACAATTTGCATTCCTGCAAGATCGACAGATTCATGAGGCTATTGGGACTATGCAAGAAGTCCTTCACTCTATCCAGACGAAGGAAATGAAAGGTATGATTCTAAAGGTAGATCTCTCAAAAGCATTTGACAAAGTAAGCTAGCTCTACATTAGAATGCTTCTAACTCATTTAGGCTTCCCTCATGAGTTTATAAAATGGATTATGTGTTGCATAACTAATGTCACTTTCAGTGTCCTTGTTAATGGGGAAGCATCGCCTTTCTTTCACTCCGAGAGAGGACTTAGGCAGGGCTGTCCTCTCTCCACCTTACTCTCTTTACTCATTATGGAGGGGCTCAACAGACTTATAAAAGAGGAACATAGAAGGGGAAGGCTCAAAGGTATCAATATTACTGACAGATGCATCCTGACACACTTGCTCTTTGTGGATGATGTACTGATTTTACTCAATGGAAGCATTGGGGACCTGACCTCGCTGCAGAACACTATTACATTATTTCAATGGGCCAGAGGGGATCTGAAAATGAAGATCTTAGATTACTTTTAAGGTATTACAGACTCATGTGCATGGATTTGCTTATAATATTTGGTGCAATGGATTGATAAGATTGTGAATAACATAGACAATGAAGCATTCAAAGAAACATAATAGAAAAACACACATAAACACAGCAGGTTTAATATGGAGTTCACCCAAAACTCTTGGGCTACGTCTCCTGGTCCAGCCTTCAACGGTGACCTCTCTATTATGTCTTCAAGAGCAGAGTTTTACAAAGTGTGAGCTCAAATTGAGTCTCAACACAATAGATACAAACAGTAGGAGTTTTTCTTGAATCCCTCAAGCCTCTCTGAGTACACAGGCTCTTTCTTTCACTCTTTGTCTCTGTTTTTTTTCTCTGTCTCAATACTGCCCCCTTTCTGTCTCTATCAGTCTGTGGCTTTAAAGCCAATTGGTGTTGTCTATTCGTTTCCCCTTCTCAGGCTCTCTGGTTCCCAGCATCTGTCCGCTCAAATCCCCTTCTGAGCATTAGCAATCATGGCATAACGTCTTCAGGGAAGGTGGCCACCTGTTCTACAACGGAAGGGACCATCGGGCCTTTGAAATCCCCAAAAATAGCGTTCTCTATTTACATAGAGAAACACTGTAAAACACGGGAAAATTCACCAATCTGCCATTTTTCGGACTTAAAAAATCCTTAAATCCACTCTATACTCCTATCGAGTCCACCTGTAATCGCAATCACAAGTCGCAATTGCCCATGTTCCGTGGTTTCCCTTTGTATTTGAAAAATACATTAAAACATTGAAAATCCAGCAAAATGGGTTTATGGCAAACTTGAAATGTTATGCATTTTCATCTATAATTTCCATCGCGTCCCCTTATATCGCATTCTGGTGCATTCCTTTGTATTTCGTTTATTTAACGAAATCGCAAAATACAAAGAAAAGGCCTTGTTTCCGAATCTCAAAATATATCAAATATCATCTATAATCCCATCGGGTCCGACTATCATGAGTCATATTTATATTGGCCCCGCTCCGTTGAAATGCTCCAACGCGATATTGCGATGCGATTGATTGCAATTGCATATCGCATAGACCCCGGGCCGTTTGTAATCTCTCCTCTGTGTTTTGCCGACACGATATCGCGAGTTAACCTGGGTCGTCAATCTGCGCGCTTGATCAACGATCCTCGTTGACTGCGTTGATCGTTGTCGCAAGATTTATGTGGTGGCTTCCGATAGCCTCTAATAGCCTCCATCGATTGTGATATGCTGATCGAATCTAGACCGTTGATCGGCCAGATCCGACAGCTCCTGTGCATCACTGTCCAAGCCTCCGATAGCTTTGTTTTTGGTCATTTCTTCATGTTTTTCACTCCCAATAGTGTTATCCACCATTTCTAAGAGTTCTTCTTTTGCGATAGTTTTGATCTTTAGAAGACTTTGAAGACTTAGAGGGTTTTCTAGGATCCATTTTGGATCATGCCTTCCCACTGAAAAAGCTTTTGGACCACCAAAAGTTGGTTTTTAAGCATCGATCAAGTGAGGATACAACTTCCTCACTTGTCCAATTTCTATCCATCGTGCACTGCTTGGTTTTGAACCTTTGAGTCCGATTCTGAGGTACTCAGCATCCCCTTTGCGCGTAGTTCTCACCTTCCTGTCCAGAGTTGTATCTTCCTGCAACTCACTGAGATATTCAAGCAACAGATCATCATTAGAAGGCAACTGACTTTTCTCTTCAAGATCTTCAATCAATGAAGGTTCAAACAGTCTCAAGTTTTCTACATTAACCACTGAATATATGTGCATGTAAGCTAGAAAATCAAGGCGGAAAGCATTCTCACCAATTTTCTCAAGTATCTTGAAAGGCCCATACCTTATTGGCTTCAACTTTTTTCCTTCACCTTGCATGTTGTCTTTGCTGATGTATAGCCAGACTTGATCACCAACTTGAAAGCTATGCTCAATTCGATGCTTGTCATGCCTTTCCTTATACTTGGCCTGGCTCTTTTCCATTTATTCCTGCACTGCCTGGTGAATTTCTTGGATCTGTTCAATGAACTTGGTTGCTTTGTCCACATCATTGTGTCCATCAACTGCTATGTCTTTTCCAAACACAAAATCCAAGGGAGACTTTGGTGTAAAACCAAAACAAGTCTCAAAAGGAGATCTTTGTGTAGAAGAGTGCTTAACACGATTGTAAGCATGTTGAACATAACACAAATGTTCATCCCAAAGCTTGGGATGTTTGCTGCAATAGCCCCTAAGCAACTGGATCATTGTCCTATTGACCACCTCTGTTTGGCCATTTATTTGTGGATGAAAGGTTGTGCGTTTCTTCAGTCTGGTGTCCATCAATTCCCACAGACTTGACCAAAACTTCCCAACAAATCAGGAATCTCGATCAGATACAATGGAAGTGGGTAACCCAAAATGACCCCAGACATGCTGAAAGAACAACTTTGTTGTTTGTTCAGCTGTAATCTGCTTGTTACAAGGTATTAAAATACACATTTCGCTGAACCTGTCCATAATAACATATAAATAGTCATGACCTTTTCTAGATTTTGGCAATCCCCCAACAAAGTCCATGGAAACACTTTCCCAAGGATGAGAAGGAACTGGAAGTGGAGTGTACAAGCCTAATTTTCTATTGTTGGGCTTGCTTTTAGCACACATGGTACACCCTTTAATATATCTATAAAATGTTTCATGCATTCTTGGCCAATAGCAGAACCTTTGCAGTTGTGCAACTGTTTTACTTACACCAAAATGACCTGATATAAGAGAAGTATTTGCTTCCCGAATTATGTTAACTCTTTCAGTTTATGGAATGCATAACTTTCCCAAATGATACAAGAGTTGGTCCTTAACATAGTAATCCAATTCTTCTACTTGTTTTCCATGACTTAAAGTTGCATATACATTCTTTAAAATCTATTTCTTGAGCATATTGTTCAATGTAACTTCCATGCATTACTGAGTTATGCTTAAGCATAGAATATGCATTTATGATTGGTCTGGACAACATATCTGCAACTTTATTGTGTATGCCCTTCTTATATATGATGACTAGATGAAACTGCTGTAGGAAACCCATCCACCTATAGTGTCTTAATTGCTGCAATTTAGTTTGTGAGTGCAAATATTGAAGTGGTTGATGATCAGTATGTATAACTGTTTCTTTGCCCATTAGGTGATGTTTCCACTTTTTTACACTCTGTACTAATGCATACAATTCTTTATTATATGTGGGATAATTAACTATTGCAGAATTAAATGTCTCAGAATGATAGCATATGGGTTTACCATGTTGCATCAACACTGCTCCCATGGCATAATCATTGGCATCTGTTTCAATCTCAAATGGTTGTTGAAGATCTGGCAGTGCTATAACTGGTGTTGTACTATTTTTTTCTTTCAAGGTGTCGAAGGCTTTCTGCTATTTGCCTCCCCACTGAAACACCTTGTTCAATCTTGTTAAAGCATGTAAGAGAGCTGCGAAGAGTTAGCAATGAACTTTCTCCAATATTGTGCTGCTCCTAGGAAGATCCTAACTTTTGTAGCAGATTTGGGTTTAGGCCAGTTCACAATGACTTCAACCTTAGAGGGATCTATCTTCAATTCACCACCCCCTACAATATGACCCAAATAATTTAAAGATGTTTTGCCAAATTTTCACATTTTGATAACTTAACATAGAGATTTTCTCTTTTCAAAAACATCTAGAGTCTGCTTTACATTCTTCAAATGTTCTTCCATGTTTTACTGAAAACAAGAATTTCACCTAAATACACAATTGCAAATTCATCAATAAAAAGGCCTGAGTACATCATTCATAACTTCATGAAAAGTGGCAGGAGCATTAGTTAAGCCAAAAGGGCATAACTAGCCATTCATACAGCCCTTGCTTTGTTTTGAAAGCAGTCTTCCATGCATCTTGTTCTGCTACTCTGGCCTGATGATAGCCACTACGCAAGTCCCACTTGGAAAATTAAATTGCTTCTTTCAGCTAATCTAATAGATGATCAATGCGCGGAAGAGGATAACGATTTTTTATCGTTATTTTATTCAGTGCTCTATAATCAATGCACATCCTCCACGAACCATCTTTCTTCCTCACCAACACAATTGGAGATCTGCATAGTGATGTGCTTGGTCTTATGAACCCTTTTTCGAGCAGCTCCTGTACCTACTTCTTGATCTCTGCATTCTCTAAAGTGGATAACCTGTACATTCCAATGTTAGGCAATGGAGCATCTTGCTATAAATGAATATCATGTACTATTTACCTTTTGGGTGGCAGACCTTTAGGTTCTTGAAATAGGATATCATATTTTGAAACAACTTTTTCTAAATCAGCTTTTTGTTTAGCATCATAGCCTTCAAATATATCAGTTTTATCAAGGTTCTTTTCCTTTACAACCATTAGTAAAAATTGCTGGTATGAGTTTACAATTCTTTTCATCTTCCCTGAGTTTATGAGAGTATAGTTATTTTTCAGTTTATGAGCTCTTACAATATATTCTATTCCATCTTTGGTGAGTTGATACTTATTTTCAGCTCTATAGAAAATGGCTTTTCTATCATACAAGTAAGGACTTCCTAAAACAATACCACGTATATCCAAGGGAACTATATCTAACTCAACCTCATCTACAAATGTTGACTCAAAAGCAAACCTAAGTTTACATAGTCTAGTCACTTGTAGCTTTGCTTTATCACATACCCAACCTAATGGATATGGCTTCTTGTGAGGTGTGGTTAGTAGTCCCAATTTCTTTACAGTTGCTTCAGAAACCAAGTTTACCTGTGATCCACTATCAAATAAAGTATCAATCTTTTGATGCTTGGAAATAACTTTAATATGAAAAAGCTCATGTCTTTTCCTCTCATTTTCTTCATTACCAATAGATTGTGCAAAATTACTTGTAGATGCTTCAGAATTTTTACCTTTTATACCTGTAGCTATGACTGTTGTTTCATCACCCGAGTCTGACGCCAAGTCTTTATGAATAGTATCAGCAGCCTTCTTCTTCTTGCCATCAAACTTCTTGGGTTTCAGCTCCGGAAGAAAAGACCAGCAATGTGCATCATCACATCCATCCTTCTTGCAGTGAGTGCATGAAGGTTTGTCTTTCTGTGCAGCATTTGCCTTCCTCTCTTTCCATTTCAGCTTCCTCTTTTCCTTGTTCTTGCTTGCAATGGGTTTTGATGATCCCCCAATCTTTGGGTTCAAATTCTTGCCTCTAGCCTCTAGATGTGTAGCCTGAACGGATACCTCATCTATGCTAGTAGGGTTAAACATGAGAATGGTGTGCCTCAAATAGCTATGCAGACCACCTATATACTTCAACAAAGTTTCAGGTGAGTCTAGAGAAATGCCTAGAACTAAAGCTCTTTTTCTAAATTCCTAGGTATAGCTTTGTACAATTTGCCCCTTTAATTGGCGAAGAGTTTGCCAACTCATCATTGCTTGCTGCATATAAGCTAGTGGATAGAATTGTTTTTTAATGGCAAAAACAAATTCACTCCAGGTAGAAAGAATTTTACCATGCTTCTTCAAATCAGCTTGTGTCTTGCCTTCCCACCACACTAGGGAACTTCCTCCAAGGCGAAGGCTAACCAGCTGAATCTTTCTCCTTTCTGAATTGATGTTTTGCACCCTGCAATATACATCAATCTGTCTAATCCAGTTATATATCTTTTTTGCATTTAATTCTCCATCATAGATTGGCAAATCAAACTTTACATCTAATTTAATCAAAGATGTTTTCTTCTTTTTCTTTTCAGGGCTAGGAGATGAGGATGATGGAGGTGATGGTGGAGGAGATGATGGAGGAAGCTTTCCCCTTTCCCTTTTCCCTCTAGGGCATGTAGAAAAGGTTCTTCTGCTCCTTTATCTTGTTTGGGGGTTGAAGTACCTTCATCTCAACCTTTCTTGAATTCTCGATACATCTCTTTTACCATGGCTCTCATGGTCATGAAACTGTCCATGAACTGAGATTTTGATTCCAATGGGACTTGTTCTGCCATTTTCCTCCTAGGATAGACTCTTCCAATTTCTAGGTTAGCCTCAACCAATTCTCCTTCTCCTAATTTGAGATTTGACCTAGTTAGCATTCAACAATCTAGCACAAGTTTGTCTAACCTTAGCAAACCTAAAGCTCTGATACCACTTGATCTGGAAATGAAGATCTTAGATTACTTTTAAGGTATTACAGACTCATGTGCATGGATTTGCATATGTTATTTGGTGCAACGGATCGATAAGATTGCGAATAACATAGACAATGAAACTGTTAAAGAAACATAATAGACAAACACACAAACACAACAGGTTTAATATGAAGTTCACCCAAAACTCTTTGGCTATGTCTTCTGGTCCAGCCTTTAGTGGTGACCTCTCTATTATGTCTTTAAGAGTAGAGTTTACAAAGTGTGAGCTCAAATTGAGTCTCAACACAATAGATACAAACAACAGGAGTTTTGCTTGAATCCCTCAAGCCTCTCTGAGTACACAAACTCTTTCTTTCACTCTCTATCTCTGTTTTTTTTTTCTCTGTCTCAATATTGCCCCCTTTTTGTCTCTATCAGTCTATGGCTTTAAAACCAATCAACATTTTATGTTTGTTTCCCCTTCTTGGGCCCTCTGGATCCCGGCCGCTATCCACTCGAATCCCCTTCTGAGCATTAACAATCATGGCATAACGTTTTCAGGGAAGGTGGCCAATTGTTCTACAACAGAAGGGACCATCGGGCCTTTGAAATCCCCAAAAATATCGTTCTCTGTTTACACAAAGAAACACAGGAAAATACACCAATCTGTCGTTTTTCAGACTTTAAAAATCCTTAAATCTGCTCTATACTCCTATCGGGTCTGCCTGTAATCGCTATCGCAAGTTGCAAGTGCCCATGTTCCATGGTTTCTCTTTGTATTTGAAAAATACATTAAAACATTGAAAATCCCGCAAAATGAATTTATGGAAGACTTGAAATGTTATGCATTTGCATCTATAAGTTCCATCGAGTCTGGTTATATCGCATTCAGGCGCATTCCTTTGTATTTCGTTTATTTAACGAAACGTGAAATACAAAGAAAAGGCCCTATTTCTTGATCTCAAAATATATCAAATATCATCTATAATCCCATTGGGTCTGGCTATCGCGAGTCATATTTATATTGGCCCCGCTCCATTGAAATGCTTTGACACGATATTGTGATGCGATTGATCACAATCACATATCGCATAAACCCCGGGCCATTTGTAATCGCTCCTCTGTGTTTTGCCGACGCGATATCGCGAGTTAATCTGGGTTGTCAATCTGCGAGCTTGATCGGCGGTCCTCATTGACTGCGTTGATCGTTGTCGCAATATTTATGTGGTGGTTTCCGATAGCCTCCAATAGCCTCCACCGATTGTGATATGCCAATCAGATTTGGACTGTTGATCGGCCAGATCCGACGACTCCTGTGCATCATTGTCCAAGCCTCTGATAGCTCTGTTTTTGGTCATTTCTTTGTTTTGTTCACTCCCGAGAGTGTTATCCGCCATTTCTAAGAGTTCTTTTGTGATAGTTTTGATCTTTAGAAGACTTAGAGGGTTTTCTAGGATCCATTTTGGATCAACAAGAATGGTCATAAACGTCTCCAAGTCCACCATAACAGTCACTGGGTGCTCTCCCCATGAGACTCAGTTTGCCCTGCACAAATTCCCTTATACTCTACTTCACATGGATGATGGGCTAAGGTATCTGGGATATAGACTAAAGCCCCATGGCTGCAAGATAGCAGATTGGATTTTTCTAATATCTAAGATGGAAAAGAGACTCAACGTTTGGTACCACAAGTACCTGTCCAGAGCAGGTCAACTGGTACTCATCAAAGCGGTCCTGGAAGCCACACCAGTGTATTGGATGTCTCTGGTTTGGATACCCAGAGGTATACTATCCAGAATAACAAATCTTTGTTGTAGGTTCCTATGGAAAGGAAATCAGTCAGGGAGAATTTTTGCATGGGCCAAATGGGAGTCACCTGCTTTTCCAAAGAACTAGGGTGGATGGGGCATAAAAAGGTTGGATGATTTCTCTATTACTTTGGAGGCCAAGCTTGGATGGAAACTAATCACATCCAATAGCTTGTGGACCAAGGTTGCCATTTCAAAATACATTGCCCTCATAAGCCTGATGGACTGGCTTCGATAGCCACAAGGGAATAAAGTTGGCATATCAAACATTTGGAAAGTTGTATTAAATTTAATGTCTATCATTTGCGGAGGACTCGCCTAGAGAATACAATCAGGCACATTAGTGAGAATAGGGGTAGACCCCTGGATCGGATGTGGAAATGCACACAGGCTACCTGCGGTGCTTAAGAACCACCTTGTAAACATGGGTATTACCCATATCATCCATATTGTGAACAGTGAGCACTCCACTTTTACACAACAAGCTTGGAAATTTGGTCGAGCACTACACATACCACAACCCTAGATACATCACTGGGAGGAATACATAGCAGCTCTTACCGAATCTCATATCAAAATTGTGGGAGGAGAGGATGAGCTAATCTGGGCGCCTGCAAAGCACGGGAGATATTCACCCAAAGAAGGTTATCTAGTCATAATTGATACCCATAGACAACTAGTGTGTGAAAACTGGTGGAGAAGTATGTGGAAGTTAAAAGCACCCCCCAGGTCTTGGCTACTCATGTGGGCTATACTGAAGAATAAGATTCCCACAGGCGGCAACTTAATCAAAAGAGCTTTACACGGACCCTTCTAGTGTTTCTTGTGCATGAACAACAACGAGGATACTAACCATCTCTTTCTTACATGCCCGACTGCTAAGGAGCTTTTGGAATTCTATTCTTTTGAACTTGCCCTCACTATGTCAATGGAAGGGTTTGATCGTGAAGGAGGCCTAGGACACTTGGTGGTCTGATGCTACTCCGACAAAAGCCAGAAATCTACCACTCCTCATCTGTTGGGCAATTTGGATAGCCCGCAACCGATACATTTTTCAGAACATTCCCCCCCTTGGCCCTCTATCATTGCTCGCATTCTAACATATTATCACAACATTCCTGATGAAGAAGCAAACACCACTCCGAGGCACATTACCCCTGAAAGCATCAATCACTCACTGCCATGGGCATACTTTGATGGCTCATCTCAGGAAAATGATTGCGGGGGAGGAGCCATTCTACACCTTTCTGGATCTCATCATTTCCATATACAAATGGGCTTAGGGAGGGGTACAAACAATTTTGTTGAACTTATCACAGGCAAATATGTTATTCAATATGCCTTGGAAAAATAATGCAGAAACCTTCAATTGTTTGGGGACTCAAAAATTGTTTGCAATTGGATAAATAAAACTGCTAATTGCTTTGCATATACTCTGAGACATATTTTGGACGAGACTCATCGACTCATCACTCTTTTTGACACTTTTGGTTGTCATCATATATTCAGGGAATGCAACACAACTGTCGATTTATTATCCATCACTATCCAAGGAAGCAGCGCACAGGCCTGTCGGGACTTGGATGATCCCAGAGCAGAGGGATGCACACTTTCGGCACTATCATAGACCTTTTATGGACCTTATAGATTAACTGGCTCAGATGGAGCCTGCTTATTTTTAATTATGTAAATATAATTAATATTTATAAGTTATCAGACATGCATCATGACAGTCATATAATTCTCTCTGTGTAGAGTTTTCTTTCTGAACTATTGATGAAGCACAGTGTCTCCCTATGTGGAGTACACCATTTTTTGACACCTCATACTTGATAGGCTTTATGCCTCACATACAGCATATGCTTTTTGCATCTACAAAATGTAATTTTCTTTTACTAATGAAAATTACGACTTTTCCAAGGGGAAAAAACTATTAACATTGGCTAAGTATGGTTACAATGGTGAACCGTAATCAAATGAAATTTATATTATTAACCTTAACAAACCATGGTCAACTAAGCATAATTGGTTGAATTCATAAAATAACAAGGATTATATACTATTAACCTCAACAAATCACTCCGAACTATGATTAACAATAAAAAAATTAACTAAAGAAAATTACAGTAACTGACAATGGTTGATTATATTTAAAATTAAATTAATTATATATTATTAACCTCTACCAATTGTATTCAACCATTGTCAACAATAGTGAGCCATACTTATTTATGAAAAATAAAACTAAATATATATTATTAACATTGATAAATCATAGTGAGCGAGATATTGTTAACCAATTATTAACTATAGTTAGTTGACTATCAAAAATAATATTAACTAAACTATCAACATTGATAAACTATAGTTAAACATGGTCAACCATAATTAACTATGGTTGCTTATAAAACACAACACTAATTATACATTATTACCTTGCATTTGTATTGACTTTTCATCTCCTTAGATATGGGAGCAATATTTGATGGAGCTATAACGGAAGGTCGACATACCACCAAGATTCAAGGAAAAAATTGTTTGCATGTTAGTACATTCACTTCACCTCTCCTTGTTGATGATACTTGGATGATTTTATTCTCATTATGTATTATTGGTTATACATTTATTTAGAATTTATATTTAGTTTGCTTTCTTAAAATATTTTATTTCAAGTCTTTGATGCAGGAGCATCTGGTCGACAGGGTGAAGACCGAGACAGGGAGGACAGAGTTTCAGAAAAAGATTGGGAAGGTTAAACAGTTCGAGAAAGGACAGCAAGACTGTCAGGGTTTTACAGTTTCATTTTATTTTCTTTACCAAGGTCAACTACAGTTTGTCTAGTTTCTGTTGGGTAATTTTTACTTAGTTTACTTTACTGTAGCTATTAGTATTAATTGTAGTTAATAAATTAGATTATTGCAAATAATGTATACAGTCACCTTTTGTGGGACCACAGTGACAAATTAGATAGAGTCAGTTTTATAAACTGTCAAACAGAAACTGGTAGAACATAACTGTCTAACTATTTGTAAAAGGTAACTGCTACAGTTATCAACCGAATCACCTCTAAGGTATAAATGCCAAAACCGAAATCAAAAGGAGGGTTCGGCAGCTAAGCAACAGAGAAATATTTTCAAAGAAATAGACAGAGAGATTTTTTCTTTTTTCCTTCATCTAAGAATTCCTGTGCACAAATGAATGTATAGACAAACTATTTAAGTTCTGCACAATTCAAAATTTCTGAGAAAATAGCAGTTCTGTGTAAATTATTTTAACAGACAATATCGTAACCGAGAGGCACTAACAGAGAATTAAATATATGTAAACAATTGCATAGCAAGTAACAGTGCAGGCAAATCTACGGACAGTATCCCAAACCACTGAGCGCACAGTGACGCCAGACAAGACAACAGAAAAGCAAACGGAAGAGTGAAGTGAAGAGCATAAGGTTCCCAGGTCGAAACCGGGTAAGAAACAAATCCCATAAAACTGAATACGAATTTGAAACTTCCAACCGCATATATATATTACATTGCAGGCCTGGATTAATCAAAAAGTTTACAACGAAACTCGTGACAAGGGTCAAGCCCTTTCCGCCATTAAACAGGCGTAACAAGAGAATATACAAAACTCATATACTATAGCAACAAAATACAGACGCGAATTGAAATACATGGCCGAAGACCAACAGGGTACCTAGGGTACAAAACCACACGAAGCTACAGGTAAACCTAACACACAAAAGCAACCAAACGAAAAGCACAGAGCTACCCGGGAGCATGAAGCCGTAGCCTGTTGCGTATAACCACGGAGCCATCACCTGCAATGAAAAAATACAACCACATTAGGGTCTGAAGGAGAGACAAAACCCTGACTCGAAATGGTGCCATAAGTTCATGAGCAAAGAGATGAAATAATCAAGGAAACGAGGATTAACAGAGAGGGGAGATACTGTACCTGTAGGTGAACGATTCCCCTGTTCACCGAGACAATACCTGACCACAGAGGGGCCAAATTAGTCAGTCAATACTCAAGAAGCAGAAAAGGAAATCTAACAGAGAGCTCAGCTTACCTCAACGACGAGTTGAATGCCGGAAAGTCACTGTTGCAGACCTTCGAATGAACATTGCCACTGAGCAAACGAAACCCTCCATATTGAGAAACGACCACAAAGACACAGCAATTGACCGAAACAAACCAACAATTCAAACAGATAACCAGTCGACAGAGCAATTCATGGAATAATCCGACCATAAAACCACGGACAGAGTTACAACTTACCAACGAATGCGTGAACCAAGTGTACAGGCGGAACCACGGTGAAAAACCAGGCATTCGAGCAAGAAACCCATCTAAAAAAACGACTAAGTATCGACTGTTATCTCCAAGACAGAGCCGAGCTCGAAACCAGGTCGCAGAGCAGTGAAGTCACAGTGCCAAATGACAATGAGCGTGAAAATGAACCAACAAAAGAAGGACCGGGAGGATTAGGGTTGCAACACAACCGAGGCGGACAGGTGTTAGTAGGAGAACCGATGAGGTACCGGGAGGTAGGTAGGCAATTACTGCCTCATTCACTATCGGACAGAGCCAAACGATTTACAATCAACCGCAATCAACATACAAAATCCGAAAGTACCATGGGTAGGTGAGCTGGAGAGGGGCCGCGTGGACGGGCCACATCAATTGGTATCAGAGCAGTTTTTTTTTTGTTTTATTATTTTATTTATTAGATAGAGGAAGATGGCAGAAGTACAAGCGCCAAGACGAGGGCGTGGCAGAGGTGCACGAAGAGGAGGAGGAGGAAATGAAGGATTAAGAGAACAGATTAGAGTTCTTACAACTCGCTTGGAAGCTGTAGAAGCGGGTAGACGAAGAGACCCAGAATTGGGAGATGAAAGTGAGGAAGAAACAGTAGCTGCTGCAGAAGCTTCGGATGAAGAAGCTCCAGAACTAAGACTGCTGCGTTCAATCTTATTGGCCAGCAACAAGCCAAAGACAGAAATTTCAAATTATGATGGTAGTCTGTCTGCTGATATTCTGTTAGATTGGATCAGCGAACTGGATAAATACTTTGAGAATGAAGAAATTAGGGAGGACAAGAAAGTTAAGTTCGCCGCTACTAAATTAAAAGGACATGCCCTCTTGTGGTGGGATAATGTCTAGGCAGACAGAAAAAGATTGAATAAGTTACCCATACGAAACTGGGCGAGGATGGTAGCGAAACTGAAAGGCAGGTTTCTGCCAAAAGATTACCAGGTTGAACTATGTCGGAGAGTGCATAATTTGAGACAGAAGGGTATGACTGTCAAAGAATACACGGAAGAGTTCTACCGGGTCAATCTACGTGCTGGTTACACGGATGAGACTCCAGAGAAGACAGCACGGTATGTTAACGGTTTGAGGATGGAGATCCTGGATGAAATTAGTATTCTTTCTCCTAGAAGTATAGAGGAAGCCTTTAAGAGTGCTGTGAAGGCTGAGGAGAAAATTAATAGAAAGAAGAATAACAGGAGAGGAAGAGGAAGTGGTAGAGGACGAGGACAGTCCTACGGAAGAGGAAAGAGTGCTGCAAACAGTGACGAAGGCAGCAGCTCAAAAACTTCAGGGACAGCTGACAAAGGGGACAGCACTAGAGGAGGTCGGTCATATTAGCGTGGAAGAGGGAATGGCCGCGGAAGAGGAACTGGTTTCCAGTGCTACAGGTGTCAAAAATGGGGACATCGATCCTTTGAGTGCCCAGAAGTTGAGCAGGCAGGTCAGAGAGGAACATATATGGTTCAGCCGGAAGAAGCGGAAGCGCAGCCACGAGAAGTGGAAGATGTAGCAGAAACGGGAGAGGCATTGCTCCTGACTAAAGTTCTGCCAAAGCCAACCAAAGAAGTGTCTGAACCGACTCAGCGGAAGTCACTGTTTCGGACAATCTGTAAATCTCATGGGAAGTGTTGTAAGGTAATAATAGACAGCGGGAGTACGGATAACTTGGTTGCCACTGAGATGGTAGAAAAATTGGGGTTAAAGCGGCTGAAACACCCCACACCTTACAAGGTGTCGTGGCTACAGAAAGGCCACCAGTTGTTGGTTGATGAGCAATGCGAAGTGGAGTTTCGCATTGGCAAGTACCACGATACAGTGGTCTGCGATATTATGCCCATGGACGTGTGCCATATACTGCTCAGAAGACCATGGCAGTATGATAGAAGGGTGACACACGATGGAAAGACGAATTGTTACAAGTTTACGAAGGATGGGGTCAAACACACACTCGTGCCCATCAAAGAGGAAGATTCAGCAGAATCTAGCAGAACAAAGGTGTTGTTATTGGGAGGAAAACAGTTCATCAAACAGATTGAGGAGACTGAAATAAATTTTGCAGTTGTAAGGAGGATGAAGCCAGTATTGCTAAGCACAGAACGAACAGAATTGCCTAAGGAAGTACAGGAGTTGTTGGAAGAATTTCAAGATATTGCAGCAGAGGAATTGCTTGATAAGTTACCCCCTAAGAGGAGCATCAGCCATCATATCGATTTTATACCAGGAGCGAGTTTACCAAACAAGGCAGCGTACAGAATGAGTCCAAAGGACAATGAAGAAGTGCGCAAACAAGTGCAGGAATTGTTGGACAAGGGACTGATCAGAGAGAGTTTAAGCCCCTGTGCAGTACCTACAGTACTTGCGCCCAAGAAGGGTGGAGAGTGGCGAATGTGTACAGATTCGCGGGCTATAAACAAGATCACCATCCGTTACAGGTTTCCCTTGCCTAGGATGGATGACATGATGGATTGCCTTAGTGGAGCAGCGTATTTTACGAAAATCGATCTGAAAAGTGGGTATCATCAGATCAGGATTAGAGAAGGCGACGAATGGAAGACAGCCTTCAAGACCAACGAAGGGCTGTACGAATGGCTGGTTATGCCGTTTGGGTTGAGTACTCCAAGTACCTTTATGAGACTGATGAACAAAATGTTAAAGGAATTTATTGGAAAATTCGTGATAGTCTATCTGGATGATATTTTAATTTTTAGCAGGACGAAAAGAGAACACCTTCAACATATCCGAAGAGTATTTGAGAAGCTGCAGCAGAACAAACTGCTCGTAAATTTGAAGAAATGCACTTTCCTATAGAAGGAGTTAATTTATCTGGGATTCGTAGTGGCGGAGAATGAGTTAAAAATGGACCCAGAGAAGATTACAGCGATCATGAGTTGGCCGTCACCGAAGAGTTTATTCGAGGTACGTAGCTTTCACGGTTTAGCATGTTTTTACAGAAAGTTTATCAAGAATTTTAGTGAAATCTGCGCGCCAATGCTAGAAACCATCAAAAAGGCCAGTCAACCTTTTTGTTGGACTAAAGCGGCAGAAGACAGTTTTCAACTTCTGAAGCGAAAAATAACAGAGAGGCCAATCTTGAGGCTGCCCGATTTCAGCAAACCTTTTCAGGTTCGATGTGATGCAAGCGGGACAGCTATCGGTGCTGTACTCAGTCAAGAGGACAGACCTGTGGCATTCTTTAGTGAGAAACTAAACGAAAGCCGGCAGAAGTATTCGTCATACGATAAAGAATTCTATGTAGTAGTTCAAGCCTTGAAGCATTGGAGGCACTACTTACTCGGAAATGAGTTTGTTTTTTTCTCTGATAATTCTGCGTTACAGTACATAACGCAGCAACACAAATTGAACCACAAGCACGCCAAGTGGGTGGAGTACCTACAAAGTTTTACTTTCGTGCTGAAGCATATAAGTGGGCAAGCCAACAAAGTGGCGGATGCTTTAAGCA
>APFE030980778.1:54306-88118 GCA_000404065.3 Pinus taeda
TAAACAAACGTTATATATATAATATATGTCACGTTATATTTGAAAATATTTCAAAGTGTTTGTCGATCCTTTCTTTCACTGTTCTTAAACTTAATTATGTTATATATCTTGTTTAACTCTGAACAGCACGACGTTTTAACGGAAGGAACCTTTTTGATTTATTCAAAAAATTGTATTGACTATCACCGTAACAGCAGGCTGGCAGCACTTCGACTGTGGAAGTCTGTGGCAGCGGACGGATGAATAACCAGCGGCTCGAAGCACGAGGGAATGCTGTCGGGTGGAAGGCACAACAAAGCGGGTAGCGACGACTTGTGTAGCGGGGATGGTAGATGATGGAAGTTAGTGTGGAAGTTAGGGTATGTCCATGGAACAACAGAACGACGGATAATGAATGGGGTGCAGATGGTGGCAAGGATAGCCGGAAACAGAATCGGGATTGGGAGATGCAGGGTCCGAGATGGGATGCGGCAGAAGAACAGCAGCACAACACACAGGTGGTTTGGGGATTTAGATGATTACAGTGGACCGGTGGATATGTATGCGATGAAACAACGAGGATGATGGATAAGACACTGGAACGCAAACAAAGATTGTAGGCAGAGAATCGACTGCTCTGATACCAATGAAGTATAAAACTTCTGGATAACAGAAATATATATATAGAAATAATTTATTAATAAAAGATTAGACAGATGATCATGATTTACACTGGGTTGCCTGGCTTATATACCGCCATGGGCACCCTTTGGGAAAGGGCATGATCTTATGATCGTGCCCTTTCGTCTAATTAAAATTAAAATTAAATAATAAACCTAAGTTAACTAATTTTTTACATAACAATGACACACTTATGCCAATCAAATTGTGAGCTAATTACTAGGGGCCATAAGACTTGTACTCATTGGTTTCATCCTTTTGCTTATTGGTTTCATCCATGCATTGAAGCATTTTGCAAAATGTCAACTTTCTCTAGTATTACCACTTTATCCTCTACAGTGAAGTAAGTGAAACAAAATTGGATATTTATATGCTTTGTCTTAACATGAAAGATTGGGTTCTTAGCAAAACAAAAATGGTGTTATTACTATCACATCAACTATAATCAGCTCTATGATTTAACCTTACTTCTAAACATAGTTTCATAAGCCAAATGGCCTCCTTACAATCATGAGTAGCTACCATATACTCTACCTTTATATTTAACAAAGCGACCATAGCTTGTCGCTTGATCATTTAACACATTACTTCACCAAACAATCAAAAGACGTAACCTCTTGTAAATTTTCTTCTATCTACATCTCTACCATATACTCTACCTTTATATTTAACAAAGTGACCATAGCTTGTCGCTTGATCATTTAACACACTACTCCACCAAACAATCAAAAGACGTAACCTCTTGTAAATTTTCTTCTATCTACATCCCTTACCAATTAGAATATGCATAACCATGTATAACCACTAAATGTGGATCATCGAAAAATATATGACAACATGTGGAATTTTCATAAGCACCTCACAAATATTTAAAGACCCTCTTCACTACAACCTAATGTTCATGTCTAAGATTTTCCATGAATCGACTAAAGACTCCCTCGGCTTGGGGAAATGTATGGTCCATTATGAACAATAGTATACATCAAATTACCAACTTCATGAGCATTAGGAGCATATATTCTCCACCTCTATGGATTTTGTAGGACATTGTTCAATTGAAAGTTTAGTTCTCATGAAAATCAAAACCACCTGATGGTCTGCCATCTACCATGTGAAAACATTGTAGCATGGAATTTACGTACTTACTTTAGCTTTACAAAGTTTTCTATTTGCTCCATCTTTCCTAATCTCCATTCCTAAGAAGCATCCCTCAAGACATTCATATCAAAGTTGTTGAAAGCTAAGACTTCGAATCATGAATCAAATCGTTGTTGTTACCAAAGAATAGTATATCATCTACATGTAGGGTTGTAGAAAGGAAATGACCATCATCATGTTTGTAATACACATAGTGATCTAATTTGAATCTTAGAGATCCCAATTCCAACACAAAAGAATTGAACTTTTGGTACCACATTTTGGGATACTACTTGAGACCATATAAACACAATTTTAATTTGCAAACCAAGGAATCATTATATTTTGCAATTTAATGCTAGATCTCCTCCTTCAAGTCATCATCTAGAATGTTGTTTTCACATCCATTTGTTCTATATTTAAATCAAAAGTTGTTGTTACAAATAATAAGATCCAATTGGATTAACTTAGAAACCAGGGGAAAAAAATCTCATTGAATTCTATTCCCTCAACTTGGACATCCTTTTGCAACCAACATTTCCATCCAAATTGATCTTCCCTTTGAATACCCGTTCACATCCAATGAGTTTTCATATCTCAAGTAATGGTGTCAAGTCTCGTGTCTCATTCCTTCTAAGTGCAACCATTTCATCATCCATGGCCAACCTCTGGGACTCTGTATATTCCTTCTCCAAGCTCACTGGCATTACATTTAAAATTAGATAGACTATGATTATACTTGTTTGGTTATCTTCTTTCTTGAGTGTGGCTCCTTAAAGTTTGAGATGGAGTTCCTTCCTCCTATTTTGAACCCTCTAAACTATCCTCCTCATTAGGTGCATCATGAACTTCTTGTTCATTTTTTGGTTCAACTTTCTTGATCTTGGGTGGTAGTTGAACCACTGACTTTGTTTCATCCACTTCTTGCTAGAACACTATGGGAGAGGCTTAACTTCTCTAGAAATAACATTCCTATTGTACAAAAATTTTCCATCCTTAGGATCCAAAAGCTTGTACCCTTTCACATGAATGTTATAATGAATGAAGATACAATTCAAAGTCTTGTTATCCAACTTTGGTCACTTTTGCTTAGGCACATGAGTATATGGCTCACAACAAAAAACACGAAGATGTTGAAGTGAGAGATTCTTTCCTATCCAGACCTCTATAGGGGTCTTATCCACAAGATTTGATTTGAGAGACCTATTAATCAAGAACATGCAATAAAAACTCATTTATCCTAGAACTTCTTCTCTAAGTCAACATCACTAAGCATACTCCTATCTCTCTCCATCAATTTTTTTTTATGCAAATCCATCTTTTTTAGGCATACATGGAGTTGTATTATGTATTTCAATGTCATTATCCTTGCAAAACTTATTGATTGAGGTGGATATTGGTGACCACCCACCTATTCCACTTAAATACCCACCATTGTTTCTTTCATTTTCCTTAATTGTAGCACAATTTACTATTTTTGGCATTTTTCGGGTCTTCAAACTCTGGAGTCTTTTTTAGGCCCTAAATGATGTTTTTTGGGACCCTCGATAGTTGGTATACCAACTAACGCCAATAGGGCCTACAAAATTTTGGCGCTTCATCTCCTAGGGTTATGTTTTTGGATGTTTGGGGTTTTCCCTTATTGCTCAATAATAAAAAGGCCTATGAGCCTCGTTGTAACACAGTTCAGAGGCACGTAGCCACCACATCTCTTATCATAAATAAGCTACCATCACCCGAGCTAGTTTATTTCCATTCTGCATGTAAACAATTTTCAGTATTTTGTTATCAATGAATTGAAGTTCAATTTTCGTTGTAGCTCTATGTTTCTGTTTAAATTTATACTTTATTTATTTCCTACATAAACCTGGATCAGTGTTATCAGAGCGGTTTTATCTTTCTCGATTTTTTTGTGCATGTCCCCAACAAGGTCAGGGTATACGGAGTTAGGAATTGAACTGGTTGAAGCTTTGCAAGACCAGCCTCGCTGACCCCAATGGCCTCCCATGGGGGAAGAAAAGAAAGACGAGAGAGCAGGAGATCTTTTCAAAATATTGCTCAAAGAAGCCCTCGAGTGACAAAGGAACGTGATGATGGACAACTTTGTCCAGATCCTTCGGCGGATGCCCACAAGCAACACCTATTCATCAAGAAGCCACCCTTGAGGTGCCACACCCTTTAAGGTACACATCAACTTTGACATTCCCATATTTCAAGGCCAAATAGATGCATATGTCATAGATAAATGGTTATTGTTAGAATGATATTTTTAGGTTCATGATTTTTTCAATACAGAAAAGATTACTTTTACTCTCCTCAAAATCGCCCCCCATGTCTAGGACTAGTGGGAAACCTACTGTGAGTAGAGGGACGAAAGGGAACCCTCACTGTTTTAAGTCACATCGACTTGGAATTATTTTCTAGATGCCATCAAGGAACAGTATTACCCTATCGGGAGCTATGAAGATAAGTACATAGTGTGGACCACACTGCAGTAGGGAAGGGACCAAGATGTGTCAGAGTTCACAAATACTTTTCATGCCCTTTGCATGAAGTTGGGTATCAAGGGCTCTGAGCATCATCTGGTACTCAAGTACCACGACTCTCTACACAAACACATCCAGGATGAGATGGAGTTCCTAGACATCTCCTCGCTTGGCACTGCTTATCAATATGCGGTCAAGGTTGAGCAAAAATTTAAACAAAAGAAGCGAGACTTTGGATCTATGAATATGAAACAAGGGAAAGGTGCCCCCAAACCATAGAACAAAGGACAAAGCTAAGGTGGGATGACCTAAGACAACCCGTCGAAGCTGCAAACAAAGAACAACACCATGGAGACAAAGGATGACACAGGAAAGTGGTGCGAGTTCCATAAGAGCCCCAATCACAAAACAAGTGAGTGTTGAGCTAAGCAATCAATGGTGGCTGAGTTGGAAGCTTCAAAGTTAGATCATATTCTGACTTTGAGTCAGAACCTGATAAGGGGAATGAGAAAGGGAAGCAGATTGTTGATGTGGATCCCAGCACCACTGTTGCCACCACCAAGATCTAGAAGATTGAGCCAAAAGATCTAGAGGAAAGGAGGTGTGTCTTCCACTCATAGATGTGGATGAAGGGGTCTCCGTTGTAGTTCATTTTCGACATTGAGAGCCGAAATAACATCATCTCAGCAGAGGTCATTAAGCAATTGGGCCTACTAACCACACCACACCCGCAACCATACACCATCCAGTGGCTCCACCAAGGATGAGATCTTCGCGTCAGCCATCAGTCCCATCTTCCCTACCACATCAAACCCTTAATGGATAAGGTACTATGTGATGTTGCTCCTCTTGAAGTTTGTGATGTATTATTAGGCCAACCATACTTGTGGAAGCGTCATGTTGTGTATGAGTCGAGGCGTTACACTATTATTATTACATTGGGCAATAAGTTATACAGAATACCGGAAGTAGCCTCGCCTACCACCATCTCTTTGATCTCTACTAAGTTATGCAGTGATATCATCTCCTAGACATGGAAATTGGTTTTCTTTTTTATTCATTCTCAAAGTACGAGGAAGATCATTGCCACATCCATGGTCCCCACGAAGGGTTCCATCGCACAACAGAAGTAGGTGGATAAGGTCATGGAAGAATACAGGTACATATTCTCCTCGACCACAAGGGTACCTTTGCATTGTCAGGTCAAGCATTCGATCGATCTGACTCCTGGAGCACCTCTACCCAATTTTCCGATATACCACCGCTCTATTCTAGAAAATGAAGAAATCAAGTGGCAAATCCAGGAGTTGCTGCAAAAAGGGTACATGTAACTAACTTCCTCAATTTGTGGGAGCTTGATTGTACTTGTACAAGAGAAGGATGGGACCTGGATACTTTGCATTGATTATCAAGCACTAAATAATATCACTATCAGGAACAAGTATCTAATCCCATGGATTGAGGACCTTCTTGACCAGCGTAAAATGGCCAAGTATTTTAGCAAGATCGATTTAAATTCTAGTTATCACTGAGTTCCAATAAAACCCACGGATGTATGGAAGACAACCTTCAAATCCAATGAGGGCCTTTTTGAGTGGCTGGTCATGCCTTTCGAGTTGACAAATGCCCTAACAACTTTTATGAGGTTGATGGATGACATCTTGCATCCCTTTACCAACTTATTCGTGGTTGTGTATCTCGATGACATCCTCATCATTAGAAAGATTTGGGAAGAGCACTTTCAACACATTCAGCAGGGCCTTCAAACCCTGCGGCAACACAAACTATGTGCCAACTTTTTATGTTTTAATATATATTTCTATTTACTTGTTATTATTTTTTTAACTTTTAACATTTTTTTTGTTTTTGTTTTTGTTTTTTCAATGTTTTTGTTTTTGTTTTTTCAATGTTTTTATTTTTGTTTTTCATTTTTATTTATTATTATTATTATTATTATTTTTTCTTTTTTTTCCTTTTTTTTTAATATGCAAGGCCCGCAACCCAATCCCATTATGTGTTAATTTGATAGTTGATTTTAAAGTTTTTTGTTATAATGGATTGAGTCCACCTCCACAATGTGTCAATTTCATGGTTGGTCTTTAAGTTTCCATTACAATGGGTTGAGTTTGCCTACACTGCGTGTCAATTTGATGGTTGATTTTTGAATTTTTGTTACAATTTGTTAAGTTGTCTTAGGCTAAGATTTTAAAACCGATTTACTTTTAGCATTTAAAAAAGAAATTACTCTTGGTATAATGTCTTTTTCATTCAAGTGTTCATTTTTAAAGATTTTTTAGTCATAATTTTTTTCCATAATGCCATGGTTGAAATATCTTGAAAATTTAAGGTTTTTTTTAGTCGTGATATTTGGTTTTAATTCCATGGTTGAAAAATTGTCAAAATTTTAAGGTTCTTCTAAGTCATGATATTTTATCTTTAATGCTATGGTTGAAACATATATAAGTACTTTTTCTTTAACACCATGATTGAAAATTGTTAGAATTTTAAGGTTTTCTAAAGATTTGATATTTTATCTTTAATGTCATGTCTGAAAATGGATTGTGTAGTTCATATCATCAAGGTTGGCTTGCCTTCCAATATTGCACAGTTTCTGGAGGCAAGCCTGACAATGCTACAAGGTCAAGTCAAGAAATAGTTTGTGCCTGAAAGACGTCAAACCGGGATCAATGCATCACAATCAAAGCATGAAAAGATAAGCCTTTATCATAGCATGAATACTTGACAACAACGAAAGATAAGCTCTTGTGGACAGAAGGGAGGCTCCAAAATCAAAGCATGGGAAATTTTTTGGAGGGTGGTTGTACCAACTACAACGCTTGGTGACACACTGGTAGAACTCCATATCTCTCTATGGATCTTAGCTCATGCAAAATAGGTCTAACTCTTCAGGAATTATTGTCCAGTTCATTGATTACAATAATTTTTTTACTTTGCTTAAGTTAAGGATATAGTCCTTATCATTGTTTTCATCAATGGCACATTACAAAGGCAAGCCAAAATGAGTTGTTTTGATTAGGGATGGGGATTATATAGATACACAAGTGAAGCAGTATTGTCAGAGTCTTGATTTTCATCTTTGGTGTTGCTCCGCTACCAGCAGACCTAGACAATACCCCAACAAAGTCACTGCAGGGACACAAACATTGCTTCGCTGCCAGCGAGCCTAGACAGTACCCCAACGAAGTTGCTTGCTTCACCTTTCTGTGTAGGAATCCTTCCTCTTCTTTCACCTTTTATTATTTCTTTTATTTTGTATTTGTTTAAAGAACTGTGCATAGGAACTTATTGATTTAATGAGGCGAAAGAGGGATCGCGACTTATCGAGAGCAATAGAGGTTGTCCCTTCAAAGAAGGATATTTATACACCTCTGAAATACAGTTCACTTGTTAGATTTTTCTCCCCTCCTTACTCTACTTGACTTAGTTGGCAAGATGAAAATAAATAATTATAAGACCGATTAGAGTAGGTGGCACTAGTTAAAAATTAAGCATCGTGATTCCACTATGGTTTTCTTCGAAAAAGAACGTATTTTCCATCAAGGTATCATCAACTAAAAGGTGCAAGATCCATGCAAAGAGAGGGAATAGACAAATAACCAAGCATTGACAGTAGCACAATTTCCTCCCGAACTTCACCGTGATTGCTTCAGAAACCAAGCATGATCTCATGCAGAAGCTATCCTACAACGTAAAAGAAAGAAAAGAGCAAGGCAGAAAGTAAATCAAACAAAATAAAATATAGAAATAAGAAAAGTACTCCTACTCCTAAACTAACCGAGAATAGGTCAAGATTACATAAAATGAAACTTCTAGATCGACGCATAGGTTGACCTATATAGGCGAGGGAATCCATATCATGAAAGATATACAAGCACAACAACATATAAGAAAGATAAATCGATACATGCCATAACATTCGAAGAGTGAAAGCGCATAGAGAAAAATAGAAAAAGAAGGTACATGCAAGACACTCTGCAGATGCATGATGGTACTTGTATACATTGCAACAACAAAACATGCAAGAGTGATCTTTCGAACTTCTAAACTTGGCAAACATTAAAAAAAAAAAAAAAAAAAAAAAAAAGAGAAAAAATTACATTTCACAACAAAGCTTGTCAGACATGACTCCAATGATTGAGCGATAGGATCGTGCAAAGCAGATGGAGGATGTCTAAATTGAGGTACAGATGGATTTCTGATTTGCATGATCAAATGATGAGGATCCTTGAGAGATACAAGACTATTCTAATCAAGACTAGAACTGGCCTCAAGACTGCGAGAACCTGACATAACCATCATCTCGGGATGAAGTACCTCGACAACTTGTAGAATTTCCAAGAGATCGGAAGGTGGATCATCAAAAACCAGTGGCTTGGAAAGATCAATAGTGGAAAAATCAGAGTCATGACCAGATGAGTCAATGAATAGATCACGACAACCATGATCAGAAAGTTTCACATCGTAAACAGAGGCATCCTCTTGATCTGACGAATCCTAAAGAGGGGAAGATTGGAAAAAATAAATTCCACCCTCTGTTTCTACAAAAAGATCAAATGATAGATTAGAAAGATTAAGAAGAGAAGATTCTTCCTCCCCATGTTTAGATGTAGAACTGATATTACACAAGTTCTGAGTGTGATCATAATTAACATCGTCAGAAACTAATTCTTCGAAAGATTCAACAAGTGTGTTAGAATCACGAAAGATGTTAGGATAATGAGGGAGAGGTGAACAAGAAGAAACATCAACTTGTATCACAAATTCCTATTCAGAAATAGAATCCCACACATACTCATCGTAAACGATATCGCAATTTGGATAGTCAACACTAACTCCATCCTAAGAATCTAATCCTCATGAACATCAGAAACGGTTGACACAGTTGAACACAACAAATCATAATTGGAAGGACCAAAAGAAACTATGGATGGAGGGCAAGGAGAGAGAACATCATCATAAAAATCAGATTCGCAATCCAGACTTGCGTTTAAATGGAGTTGTTTGATGAGGGGAAGACAAAGAGTCACTTGGAAAAATAATTTTTTCGTCGCAAATTTGGGAGCTCCATAACCAGTGTATGTTGGGAGACTTTCGAAAGATTCATATTCTTTTAGATTCATCAAAATATGAACAAGAAATTCAAACTTATTTTTCATTAAATTCCAACCAATATCATCTTTGGAAAATTCAAAACAAAAATGAGTAAAACAATCATGAAAATCGTTAAGAGATTCATCCGGTGCTTTTCGTCAATGCATGATTTTATTGAAAACATAATTGTAATCATACTTGTCAAAGGAGAGAAAATCTCTTTGAAAAGATGTTCAAAAGAGTGTATAGAAGCATCATGTGAAACACCATTCCTTGACGCGCGCTTCGAATGTGAGAATGAACAACCTACAAGCAACATCCTCACAGTGAATATTGTGTTTAATACAAAATTCAAGAAAGAGAGCGATGTGCTCGAGAATGGTTGTTTCACCCTCGCCATCAAATTTCAAATTCTACAAGCCATTGATTATCCCCATGGGCACTTTCAGATTTGCGGTTCTGGAAAAACATGTTGGGGTTAATATATGGGAAGAAGCCATTAAAGATACGACAAGTTGAAATAAACTTCACGAGCTCCGCTTGTTATCTAGCCTTCCTTCTAGCATTAGAGATGTTTTAAGTGTTGGCCCTATCAACATTCAAGGGTTCTCCCTGATATGAAATCCCAATTAGACCTCACACCATTTGGTGTAGGAGCCCCATCCGGAATATGACTCGGTTTCTAAAGCAGTGGATGTTAATGATGTTCATTTGCTGCAATAATGCATAGAATGGTGTACTCGTGACTTTGGTGAACAAGTGTATGACTTTGCGCGGGTTCAAGTGAAATGTATGAAAGGTTCTAACACACAAGGAGAAAATGAGTGGCTCCCTTAGAAGCCTGTAATAGTACAAAACTTGAAAGGAACACACGAGCATAAAGACATCACAAGTTAGGCTGCAGAATAGTTCACACATTAACCACAATGGAAATAAACAACAACATGCATCCAACAAGATTCATACTAATGCAAACGAAATAGTTCATAAGCATTAACATAAGTGAAATAACATATATTGCAAACATAACAAGAATAATTCTACTATATTCACAATATATACATGAAAATGTGTTGGCTCTAAGTTTTTATTAATGTGAAAGTTCCAAATATACATATACCATTGACAAACCACTAGCCCCAATAGTGGAACATGAAGTCTACACCCACTCCTCTAAAGAAAGATACTCCCTCTATGCTGCGGAGAAGCCAAGGCTCTCAACAAACTCCCAAGATCCTGATCCCAAGAACCCTTTTCGTGAGTTATGAGGATATATTTATAACAAAATGAGTGACTATTCACTTTCCCCTTGTGACTCTTGGACTTCCCTCGTGACTCTTCAACTTCTTTACAAAATGAATCTTCAACTTCATTACATCATGACCTTTCGCATTCCACAACTGAGACTTGGAATTTCACTTACACAATAACTATAAAAGAATATTACAATATGCTCATACCCATATAAGACAAAATTGGGTAGAGCCAATTAGACAGCCTAATAAGACAAAATTCAAGCTTGAGTTTGGGGAAACTCCAGCTCAACAACTTCGAATTGTAGGTTCTCAGTCACATGTTGGTGCCAAGCTTTGTATTGCGAGAAAATAGTGTGATGGGATCAGGCTGAAATTGGACTCTAGCCTCCATGGCATCCAGGTACATTGATTGGAACCAGCCTAGATTTCCTTCTTTAGCAGAAGCATCATAGTATTGATTTGGATAGGGCCACCAATGTACTTCTGCATGTTCTGCCTGTTTACTTCAAGATCTTCCTTGGTAGAAATCTGTTTAAACCGGTCCAGGTATTCTTCAACCTCCTACCTGACCTAATTCCTTGGCTTCAATGAGTGAGCCAATTGATGGGATCTTGTGCGATTTCACCGTGAAATCCACACTGTTGTGCAATCATGCATATGGGGCCTGAATATTAGTGATGAATGAGGCGAGTTGTTTGTTTCTCTGAATGATCATCCGCACTTATGCTTTCTCCAACTCTGCCTGTTGCCTTGTTTTCTTCGCCAATTCGGACGATGCCCCTTTGTATTGCATTAACCATTCATGCACGGCAACAATGGCTTGTATGGACAACCTTAAGAGCTTTGGCATTATCCTTACACTTATGTTGCATGTCATGCAAGTGGACAACTGCCCTATGCATGGTGACAAGTTCTTCATACAAGCTCTGCATAGTTTCTCCCAATGTTGATACTTCACCAAGTATGGCTGCCTTAAGTTCTTCCAGATAAACTTACATGGGAGCTGTGTTCTGAACCTCTGCTCGGAGTTGTTAAACTTCTTGCCTTACAGCCTACAAGTTATTTTCCAACTATTTGTTCTCGGCCATTAAATACTTTGTGTTTGACTTTGTCGCACCTACAAAGGCCAAGTTGGCTGCAACAATGGCACTTGGATTTCTTTTGATGTCTATCACAATCACCCTTTCTCTGATGAATGCAAGAGATGTGAGGTCGTCCGGAAAATGTTTCTTTCATGCTTGTATAATCTTTTTTTGAAGCTCGTCTTAAGTCAAATTGTATGTGTCCATAACCGAACCCTCATCAAGATGAACAATTTCCTCTTCCTCGCTTGGAGCTTTCTCTATTGTTAGAGGATGGGGAGACCGAATGGTGACTTGATGTGTACTTGGCATAGACCAACATCTTGGTTTTGTGGCTCTAGTTGTCGGTTCTGCTCTTGTACTTCAGCTTATCTTTGTGCGACTTCTTCTTCTACTCTTTTCCTTTCTTCTTCTTCCTGCTTTTGTGTTTCTTCCTCTAATATCCTCTGCTATTGTTCTTCGCTCCGCTTTTGTTCGTCTACCTGCATCCTCTGTTTCCTCTTCTTCTCTACAACTATGGCCGCTTTAAGTATGACTGGATTTGCTTTCATCTTGCGGCTTCGCTCTCCCCCTGGGCTATATGCAACCTTCCTCTTCCCCTTTTTGTGCACTGGGTTGCGCCCTTCTACTGATACTGCCTTTGGAGTGACTTCCTTCGACAGAGGAACTTGCGATGTTCCAACGAAGCTAACCGTTTGTGGGACTTGGAGATATTATAACAATTCTTCCATGCTTCCTCCTTAGTTCTGCGAAAGGTCCCACTTGGCCACTAATAATGAATCCTCGCACAATGGCCTTTGCAAACATTCCTTGGATTATACGGATTGAAGTCCAAACGATCGAATCTGAATTTCTCTATTACCTTGCCTTCGATGTCTGCAACTTTTAGACTCTTGATTTTGTATAATCCAATCTGCATAGGAGAGCAAGCTAAGGTGCTTTCTTCTTCATGCGCAAAACTGTTGACAACCCTGTGGAGATATGGTAGGCAACTTCTTGCATGACTAATTTATCAGTGGCATACCTTGACAGAAGATGCAGAGACTTCTGTCTGTCGAACACTCTAAGGAAAGTGCCATCCGGCGAGTCAAACCAATCTATTATCTCCAACACTACTTCCATTTCCCCACGCGACATGCAGGGTGGCTCTTCCTCAAAGATCAACTTATACAACAAAATAAAGAAGCGATCAGTGAAATTTTCCATTACTCCTCTATAGCTACATTGCGAAAACAACTTGCAGTAAATATGCATGGCAGGGTCTTGTGGTGTCTAAGTCCAATTCATGTTAGGGAATGCATTGTGAGTGCAAATTGCATCTAGTAGATAGGAATACATGTAAAAACTAGCTTTCTTTCCCTTAGGAGGATTGAGGGAATTAGCTACATGGATCCTAAGTTGTTGAGCCAATATGCCTGACTAGTTGAATGGTCTTCCTTCATTCACAACCTGGTTCAGTAAGAATGCCCACCCTTCTGGGAAGGTCTCAGTGCTATGATGACCGTAGATTCTACAACATAGAACTATCAAGCATTGATAGGCCCTCTTGAGAGATTTTTTCTTGTAGGTGTTGGTGGGTGTTTGACGGAACTTTGATGTCTCTCTCACCCAGATTTTGACAATGCCCTTTGTGCTCAAATAGATGGTGGCAGCATAGAAGTAAGAATCCATGAGCGATTTTGGCTCTGAAAAATGGTACATGAGATCGTAATCTGTGCTAGAAAAGAAGTAAGTCTTTGTCTGTTGGCATTGTTGATAGTCATATTCTTTGGATCTATGAGACAATATCCATTTGGCAATGTCTACACATGGGAAAGTTAGGTACTTGCATGCAACCTTATGTAACCCTGACCTTTGGACATTGATATACACTTGTCAGTCTTCAAGGTATGCTTTGAAGCTTCTTGCTGAGAATGCTTCATTCACTTTCTGCCATGTAATGTCTAATTCTTTCTCTATGAACAGTTGAGTATTTGAATAAACTAGCAAGTTCACTAGTGTACTCTCGACTTCCTCCACGGTGCTACTTTCTGTGGTGTCCTTTGAAACAGATCTCTTTGATGCCATGATGTCAGTGACTGATGAAGGGAAGTGCTCAACAACTGTAATACCTGTAGGAGGAAAATGCACTCATGGCAAAGATGAATTAGCTTAAGCAAAATGACTCTCAAAGTAAGATCACAGCAGCGACCATATGACTGAAGGGAAGGATTGCACAATTCTTGAGGTGAAGGGAGAGGGACTGGCTACATGAACTACACATTGTGCAGTCTTAACAACCAGTGGAGCAGCTTGAGGCCAGAGATTGCACAATGTGTAGTCTCACTATGGGCATACTAAGGGAGAAACAACATCAACAACAACATGTAATCCAACACTAGTTAGGTAACTTATGACTTAGGAAAGACCGAGACATCCGAAGACACACCCATGAGGGCCCATCACTTGGGAATGTCTACCCTTCTAGCCCCATCAAAGTGAGTCAAATGTCTCATTGGGGACATGAACTTGGATTAGGAGAGTATGAAACTTACCTCCCAATCGCTTATTATTTGTCTTAAAAGCTAATCCTTCTAATATAAAGATTATTTTTTTAATTAGTAACAAGTTTAATTTTAGTTTTTACACTAAAAATATGAAAACCTTTATAAACCAATCGAAACACATATTTTTATAATATTACATTAAAATAAATAAATAATTATATATATATATATAATAATATTTAGAACTAGCTCATATCAACCTTCAACCCAAATCTAATATATAATTTTTTTAATATATATTGTTTTTAGAAAAAATAATAAAATTAAAATATATAAAAACCTCTATTGGGAAAATAACCCTACACCCTAATCACTAAATTGATACCCTTAGTTAAGGGTCGTTTTCATTGGCAACGATGGATGAATATCATTTATTATTTTCTACCATTGTTGCACTTCACCACGTTGAACCAGGTGGGAGGTTCACAACACTAAAATATTTGTTAAATTTTTCTTTTTCCCAATAATTTTCTCTACAGTGCACTGACCTTTCGTTTTCACGAAGTTTTTAAGACATGTTTAAGAAGGGAATTGGATTATGTTAAATATCAATCATAATGACGAGGGGGTTCACGTCAATTTTGTTAATATTTACTATGGTAAGTACATGGTTAAAATTGATTCGGAAAGTCTCGGTAATATTTTATATTATTTTAACATTTATTTAGTATATTTAGATGAGAATTTTTTTAATATTTATTTTGATATATTTTAGATAAGAATTTTTTGATATGAAAGGTGGAGGATGATGTAATATATTTAAAATGAAAAAGATACTGCTGAAATGTTTTACAAATATTTTATAATTAAAAGGAAAATTAAAAAAGCTTAAGAAAGTTAGTATTCATAAATATTATGAAATTTAGTTTTAATATGAGTTTAAGAAAGACAATTATAAGAAAAAGTGTTTTTCATCATCAACTATCTTAGTCTTACAAAAGTGACAAATTCTTTCATCCTAAAGGGTTTTGAGAATTGAATAATCTCGAGTTTCATTATGGAGCATGGAGGGAATTAGTTATCATCTTAGTAATGTTTATCTTTTTCTTGGCACTCATAAAGACAAAGATATAATTTTTTATTTTTTATACTAGGGTTGTCATATCCTTTTAATATCTCAGTAATGTTTATCTTTTTCTTGACACTCATAGAGACAAAGATATATTTATTTTTTATTTTTTATACTAGGTTGTCATATCCTTTTAATATATGTATTTCCTTCTTCCCTCTAACTCATTATCACACCACAATTTCACACTAAACTTAGAGGTAATATTATTTTTAATATTATCCTTGTTTTGCATAATGATTTCTTCCTTTATACACAATGGTTTAGCCAAGATTGGGTATCCTTATGCCATCCTTGCTCGACAGAAAGGTGGTTTTGGCTAAAGTCTGAAGCAATGCTAGGAAGTCTCTTGTCTTCCATGTTGTTTAACCTCTTTTTATACATTAAACACTTGGTCATAGCCAAGCTCTCAATGGGGGAAAAGCTTACTTCGATGATGAGGATATGATATAATTATGATAGGATGTATTTCCTTTAATTTTGAGATTATAGGTTATAATTTGATTCTCGATTTGTTCTATCTTTCTCTAATATTGTGGACATATTGCATCCCCAAACCTCACATTCATATAAAATAACAGGGGTAGCGAGAGTCTCAAAGAGGAGTTCCCTTTTATTCCATATCCGAAAATTTGTTGATTTATGATTGTTTTCAAGCCCGTAGTAAGCTTTCCATCCATAATTAATCATTTTCTCGATGTATATTCTAGTTGAGTTTGTGATGGATATCAATTTTGAGGTATTTGTGGGAAAACACTTTCTCCAAGTTGTTGTTGTTATACAAAAGTGTTGTATGTGATATGTTTTGGATTTAATTATCATGACTTTTGTTTTATTAGTATTAATATTCATACCCATCTTGGAACAAAATTTTGGAGGATCCTTCGTTGCTTGCTAAGATTATTAGGACTCTTTTCCAAAAAAGCAATATCATCAACATAAAGAAGGAGAGTGATGACTATACTAGTGAGACGTCCAACACAACCTGCTTCCTTTGAACACTGTTCTAACTTAACAATATATATGTTGAAAAACATAGGGGACAGGGACACCCTTGCTTGACTCTGATATTGCAGTGAATTTATTTCGACCAACCCTCAATAACATTCTCATACAAATTTGTTGTAGAGCCCTCAACTTAGAAGGAACCTTTATCTCTTCCAACCTCCTCCAAAGTCTTTTCTAAGGAATGGTGTAAAAATATTTTCTAAAGTTAATGAAACAACATAGGAGATTGGTTTTATTATCGTGGAACTCCTCCGCAATGATCATAAGAGTAACAATGTAGCCCACAATTGAATGATATCTCCTAAACCGAGCTTGGGCTTTAGCACTTTTGTCATGGCTTTCAAACCATAAATTAATTTTCTATTTCAAAATAGTTCCATACAACTTCGGTAAAATGGGGCTAATCATAATGGACCTATAATTAGAGGGAATTCTTTTACCCCCAATTTTAAAAATATATATAACACTCCTTTGTGTCTCACACTTTAGAAAGCCTTTCTTCATGGCCAAATTAAAGAACTTGTGTATATGAGAGACGGGGATAGGCCCTTCAATTTTAAATTGTTTAACTTTGTAGCCTTCAATATATTTAACTTTCCCAGTTGCAAGTCACTTAACCCCAAACTCTATGCCTTCCAAAGAAAAGATCTCACTCTCTATATGAGTGTTCGAAATGGTGCCTGTGGCATTATGGGATGTATGAATATTTTTAAGGTAGAAATCCAAATCCTTCAAGGAGTCATATTTCATTTTTTAGTGACTTGGTGAAATTGACAACTAGGTTGGGCTTGTACTCACGTGACATAAAGTTGATTCTTGTTAAAGTCACATGGAATGTAAACAAAGGTGGATGATAAACATTGAATTGCATTATTATTGACATGGTATACATTTATAGTACATTTGTGTGACCGTTGGGTTCCACATCCCAAGGTCTCTTGGACTCTTGTGGCTATTCACATTCTACACCAACTCATAGAGGATTAGGTGTCCAACATTCCCCCCCTTAATCCGAAGGGGTATGTATGAGTCCAAGAAGAGAGCTATAATACAAAATGTGCAAAAATGCATGGCAACACTAGGTTGAATGTGCTCTCTGAAATGTTGGTATAAGGGGGGTGGTTTAAGGATGACCACCAACACTAGAACGCTTAGTCTAGTTCCTGGAACTCTTCTAAGTCTGGCATGAAGCTCAGGTCTTTTGCTAGAGGAAGTGCTCCTGATGTTTTGAAGAGGGAAATCTTCAACCATGAAAGGGAGGTCTCACCCCACATAAAAGGGAGAACCTTAACTTGAAAAGGGAGGTCTCAACCTGTGATGGTTTAAGGATGACCAACAACTCTGGAATGCTTAATGCAATTCCTGGCACTCCTCTAAAACTAGCAAGAAGTTGAAGTCTTCTGCTAGAGGAAGTGTCCCCAATTCTTTGAAAAGGCATCACCAACTGAAGGCATGATCAGGGGCATCTTTGTCTTTGGCTACACAGAATCTGGTATGGCAGGTTGTGGCTCAGGCTCGCTTGATGTGGCTTTGAAGCTTGTAGATGACCATCACTTCCTCCCCTATAAGATACAAGGTGAGATGATGGAGAAAACTCAATTGCAAGATTGTTCAATACTCTAGAACAAGTTCGGACATATGACTGAAATATCTTCTTGGCTGTTGATGCCCATTGCCAAGAAGCAATCCATCCAAGATGAATCTTTGTTCTTGCAGGAGGTTTGTTTCTAAAGCATTTGTTTGAAGAATGACTGGTTTTATGACAGTGCTTACATGGATGAAGATTAAAACAATGATCTTTCATATGGCCAACTCTGTCACAATGTTGGCATTTAGCAATCTGTTGTCGCTGTTGTGGAAGAGGACCAAAATCTGAAATTGCTGAAGGTGAACTGCCATGAGGAGCAGGTGAAGATGAACCGTCCCAAAGAAATCCAGCACTTTGAAATTGGATTGGCTTGGAGTAGCTTGGAATATGAAAGGACACGTCCTTGTCATATCCAAGACCAGTTTTGTGCTTGTTGTGTACAAGCTCTTCCCAAGGTCTGATGATTTGTTTGGGAAGTGTAGGCTGAATTTCTGCATGTTTATGCGAAACTGCTCTTGAAATTGGCACTTGATGGGGATCAAACTCAACATTACTGACTTGATGACTTGCTGGATGTTGATAGGATCCTGTTTCAAAGTCAAATAAGCGATTGTTCTGAACAAGTTCAGAAGGATATTTTTTCTGTTGTAACTCCTCTTATTGTAGCTTTGTCTCAAGCTGCAAAAACTCAATATTCTCTTGTGCATTTTGCAGACACATTTTAATATTGGAAAGAGAGGTTTGTTGATCTTAGCCATCTCATCAATAGTGGAATGTATCAGAGTATTTAACAACTCTAATGCATTATCAAGTTTGGTTATTTTCTTCATTATCAAACTTACACTTTAAAGAAACCAATCACAACTATTGGTAGCAACAGTCACTCATAATTCAATGTTACTGCAATATCCTCTGTTCTAGAAAGTCGCATTAAAATAAAACATAGAGTGCCTCACCCCTCAGAAAACCTCAAACCTGAATCTCAAATCTACAAATTAGTAATTGATAGATGTAAATGAATATTGATTTTGAACCTTTAGATGCTACAGCCAAATGAAGTGTCGTTCATGGGCACAGTGTGGCCCACCACACACTCTTCACACAAATTAATTATTAGTTACTGTACAGGAAATGAGAGCAGGACAAAGAGAACGAGGGAAAGCATACCTAGTGGAGGAGGTGTCAGTAGTAGTTGTTTGACAGGAATGAAAGTTAATCGAAGGCTACCCAGAGTGCTCTAATGAACAATACACGAATGAGTCATGCGCATATCAATTTCATTCTTAAAAGGACCCCAAACTCATCCCAGACATTCGATGCAAATTTCAGTGCAGATCCTCACTCCACAAATTCCTCCTAGACTTTTAATGCCAATGGCAATGCAGAGAAACGTATAAAAAGTTGTGTAACACCAACAGACTTCGAGAGGCAGCAGATAGTACCATGATTTCAGGAATTGACACCTGAGAAGTTAGGGAAGGCTGGACTTGTGAGGGAGAAAGCATTTGGCACAACTAAGGATCAGATGTTATACATAGAATAGTGTGCAAATTCAAGGGCAGTGACAGTTTTTATTTGTGGTGAAAACAAGATGATGATAGAAGAGACAAAGCGAAGCCTTCATGATGCACTTTGTGTTGCTCGGAACTTGATTCGTGATAATTCAATCGTATATGGTGGTGGATCTGTAGAAATTTGATGTTCACTTGCTATTGAAGTTGACGCTGACAAGATTCTTGGAGTGGAACAGTTTGCAGTTCGGGCATTTGCAGATGCTCTAGATGTTGTACCAATGGCTCTTGCAGAAAATAGTGGACTCCAACCTATTGATACTTTGACAGCAGAAAGACTATTTATACATCACCCCGGAATGTACCACCGACCAAAGTCGATAATTGTAAGATCGTGGATTCTACCATGTCCCATGGACGCTTCATGAAAAATTGTTCTATTAAGCACTCTATAATTGGTATCCGATCTTTGATAGAATTTGATGTTTCATTGAAGGATGCAGTGATGCTTGGCGCAGATTACTTTGAAACAGACGCTGAAGTGGCATCACTTCTTGCTGAGGGAAGAGTTCCTATTGGAATTGAGGACACAACATTGTTCCAGGATTTGAGACAGCATTTGAAAAGAATTACAGATATTGAACTTGTGCGGAAACTTGAGAAGAGGAGAGGCGAGCCAATAATGCGTTGTGCTTGGACACAAATCTTCTACACAGGCTATTCGAGCTATGGCATACAATGATCACAAAATATTGGACAATGATCATACATTGTTTGGTCTAGGTCCACTCCACTACTGATTTTTTTCCTTACTCTTCGCTCTCGGTTGACCTTAGCATTCAAAAAGCACCGCATTCAAAAAGACACTACACAATAATTTTGAGAATCAATATTGATAGCGTTGTGCTCAACCACACGGATTCAACCAACTTCTTGGGGTTCACTCCACCCTTGGTTTTTGGACCAGCGAATGGCGAGATTCCCATATGAAAAAGGTACCAAGCAGTTAAGGTGATTCCTTCTAATCAGACAGGGGGAAGTCAACACACAAATCCTTCTCAGCAACAATCCCAAATTGGTTCACTAGACCTCCAATTGTATCAATCCAACCTTTTATCAACAATGGTGAAATCTATGAATATAGAATCTCAGAACTTTTGTTGTAGCCTGCCACTTACCGCTACGGAACAGTAATTCCTACCTCCAATGGATCGACGATGTGTTACATACAATGATGATTCACCATTTGAGGAGCTTTGGAAATGGTGTTGTCAAATGAACGTTGATAATTTCTGAGCACCCAAGCTCTATTTAAATTGTGTTTCTCTTTTTGAAGGAATCTCTAATGCAACGGCCAGGCCGAACTAGCATGAAAGTTATTCGTAACGGGCAAGTATGACCATCGTAAAAATCATGCAATAGGAAGCCTGGACTGGTGTAAGGAAAATTGGTACAACGATATGCTGAAGTTGAATTCCAGGGATCAAGTGGATAGTAGAGAAACAACCGTGATGAAAGGAGTTACCCCAGGTCTGACAAGCTCAGAATGGCAAAGGTATTCTTAGCCAATCTCGTTTCCTCGGCAATGACACCAGGGAGTAGGCTTAGATTTCAGAGTGTTAGAGTAGGCATACCGTGAGGAAACGGATTGGATGGAAAATGATTTCATGCAATAGCGGTTATGGAAGACGACAATTGCCGCACAGTTATGTCGTTGGGTAGCTCAGCAGAGAGGATAGCCATATTTTCAGATAAAGGAGCATCCTGAGTAGAGAAGAACCGAAGTAACAGTGAAGAAGTTCCTAAATGCACAAAACCGATAAGGAGGAGTGCTCAAATCTACAAAGGCCACAAAACAATGGCTCAAATTTTAGCAGGGCAAGGCTCAAATTTTAGCAGGGCAAGGCTCAAATTTTAGCAGGGCAAGAGAACTCCTGCTCGGATACCATGTTAAAGTCACATGGAATGTAAACAAAGGTGAATGATAAACATTGAATTGCATTATTATTGACATGATATACATTTATAGTACATTTGTGTGACCATTGGGTTCCACATCCCAAGGTCTCTTGGACTCTTGTGGCTGTTCGCATTCTACACCAACCCATAGAGGATCAGGTGTCCAACAATTCTTATCGCTACCACTATAACCTCTAGGCGTACCAACACAACCCCTCATGTGGAACACAAAGCTAATCGAGGGTTTGAACCAATAATGTTGCAAGGAGTGCCTTAATAACACACTCTATTGCCAATTGATCTACACCCCAAGGACTTCAAGGGAATCATTTCTTTAGTTTTACTAATTCGAATTTTCCTCCAAAAATTCTAGGATCTGATTTAGAAAGGTTCAATAGTTGCTCTTGTTTTCTATTTTTATAGTACCTTTCCTTCCTTTTAATAAGGGCATTGTATGTATTTATCAATTCAATTCTTAAAGATTCATTCAAAGCATCCCTAATGGATTTTCTAGCAATCTTACATTCACTATCATGTCAAGGGTTGGTAATTCTATTATGTTTGTTATGTGACTCCTTGATAAAGAACTTGTTAACAAAAATAGAAAGGGTTGTAGTAAAATTA
Organism: Pinus taeda; assembly: GCA_000404065.3. Lineage (NCBI taxonomy): Eukaryota > Viridiplantae > Streptophyta > Pinopsida > Pinales > Pinaceae > Pinus > Pinus taeda. The sequence goes on from APFE030980778.1 coordinate 76,345, forward strand.
CAATACAGGTATTTGATGTTGTCCTTATTATTTAGGAGATCTAATTTCTTCCTTAGGTCTTTTAAGAAAATATCAACTTTACTTTTTTCAAAAAGCATATTCCATTGATTATCAAAATTATCTTTGATCACCCTGAATGGGGTGACTTGTGTAGGATACATGGGGGGAGGTGTTGCTACGATCCCACTTGTTAATATAGAGGATGAACATGGAAACACACCCCCCCTTGATAGTAATGAAGAACATCTCATCAACCTCGATCACCCAGTCCCTTAACATAGTGCACATGATGAAGAACCTGCACACACAAATTCATTTACTGCTCAGACTCTCACGATTCACTCATAGATTAAGTTGTCTTAACTCCATCTATCCTCGTTGGTCGATTTCCACACCCGAGCATGAGCTCAGGAATCATATTGGTGATTCATGGAGGTATAACGTTTTCATAAAGCTAAAAACCCACATCCCTATAGGAGTCACATTGATTTCTTTTGGCATGCAAGTTCATTTAGATGGTTATGGTTAATCATCACAGAATTGAGTAAAAATTGGCTAATCGGGATATAGGTATTTTTATTGCTCAAATTCTCTTTCACTATTATTTCTTGTTCAGTTCCTCATCCTCTCTAATCCATCTCGAAGACAATTTGGGAATCCCTAACTATTTCTTTCTTGAGCTACTGGTTATCTCCTTGCCTTTGAGCTCACCCCCTCTTTTGGTCCCTAAACCCCTTGGTATATTTGCTAGGTTTGATCTCTCAAATGGTTGTTTGCACTTGGTATTTATAGTTTCCTTTGTGTTTTTCCTTTAGCCTTCTCCTCCTCGCCTCCCCCTAGCTTTAGTTCTTCCATCCTTGGCCCCGATTTTCTATCCTTTGTCAATTTCAAACTTGATCCCTCCCTTATGAATGACTCAAAATGCCATGCCAATGCACTAGAGTGAGGCATGGCATAGCTTACTATCGAGAATTGGTTGGCTTTTGGACCCAACAAAAGGTAGCAAGTTTCACTTCTCATTTTTGTGCCCATAATTTATCGTAAATCCAAGAAACAATTGCTCAATCTGTGTGGGAAATTGTTGATGAATGCTAGTGCTTGATGAACTTCAAATTATTAGCTAAAGTGGCAGATTGGGGTCCAAATACGAGCCACTCTTGAGGTCACTTCAACTACTACATGCACATTGAAAACCTTTATTGGCGTGTAAAAAATCTGTCAGGAAGGGTGTTGACGGATAGGAATGAGGCTCAGGAATAAATCCTCCATTTGGACGAGATCCATATGCTCTCACGCTCCATGAATTGTAGACTCAACAAAACTAAATCTCAACTTGGTTTATCTCTTACTCGAGATTGCTCTCCATAAGGCATCAATCCCATCCTAGTTCAAGCCTGTGACTTTGACAAGTCTGAAATTCTCTCTTAGTTAGCTAGTTTTTCATTCTTTAGACTTAGTTTTTTTTTAGTTTTTTAACTAAGTATGGCCCTGGTGACCTAGTCTTTGTTACTGTTTTTCTTATGTTTCAAACTCAACGAACTCTTTATATGGCTATCATGGAAATTAAAATTTTGTGTCTAGTCTAGTTTCCCTAGTGACAGACCATAAAAAAATCTTATGATTTTGATATAATATTTTGTTTACCGAAATGAAAATTTAACTTAAAAAAAAAACCTTTAATAAGGATCTTGTGCATGAAAAAGTTTAAAATATGGAATAATGCTATTTTTTTGTTATATTAGAAAAAATATTTATAATTTGTTATTATTTTTAATAAAATATCAATAGTTATATTATTCGAATGAGAATTTACATAAAAATAATTAAATTTGACTCAATAATCTTTTAAGGATTAAGGATTTAATATTTATTATTTAACTCCTTCAAATTGATCCGAAACAACAATTGGGGGTAGTATCTAATCTTACGTATGGTATTAAGCTTAGATATTATTTAAAACCACATGACCCCACTAAACGTAGCTTTAGTGATGACTATAAAGGGTATTAGCTTTCCTACAAATACCACCTAGGTTGAAACTACCTTTTGGTCCCAGAGTAAAACCTAAAACTACATATGATTCACTAAGAGCTCATCTTCATTGGACATAAGGAAACATGTTAGTATCCCAAGACCAAGAGGCCTCTAGCAAGAGTGGAAGTTTGTGTCAATATAGATTAGCAATGGGTCATTTCAGGTAGTTTGTATTTTTTTTAATATTGATGATGAGTTGGTGCACATTTGCAAAAAGCAATGAGTGACAAAGGTCTTCACTATCAATTGACAACTAAGTTATAATAAAATATACCACCTTTAAAACATTTCTTCACATCACATTTTCTAGATTCTTGATATAATGTGTTCCACGTTCTAGTGTGACCTAAAACTATGTTTTTTTGGCCAAGGGTTGTTATATATATCATTTCTTCAGATTGATTTTTCTAGAGTCTTGATATAATGTGTTACATGTTCTAGCGTTTTGAGACTTAAGACTATGTTTTTTTTGCCCAATGGTTGTTTTCTTATACTTGTTGTGAGGTTTGTTATGATCTTTATTTTCTTTAATCATGGGAATTGGTAACTTGTAAGAGTGGCATGGGTTAGGCACAAATTCAAACCAACTTGATGCATTATAACCCAAAATTATATCCAACAGTGCACAAGCTAGATATACCAACAAGTTGTGAATTTGCAAGGGATAAGACATCTTGAGGCACGCTAAAGTGGATCTCTATCAAAGGGACATCCACCCTTCTAGCCTTATCACAACAGGCTAAAGTCTTACTGGCGATTTGAACCCGAGTGGTGAAAGCGCAAGACCTACCACCCATCTATCTCGTAAAATCACCTTAACTTGCGATTGGGTTATGATTTTTATTTAAACTAGTAAAATAATTTATAATGGGAGTCATTGAAGTGGCTCCCCCTATCTTGCTAGCACCAACAATGTAATCTAACATTAGTTAGGTAACTTATGACTTAGCAAAGGCCGAGATATCCAAAGAAACACCCATGAGGACCCCACACTTGAGAATGCCTACCTTTCTAGCCCCATCAAAGCGAGTCAAATGTCTCATTGGGAACGTGAATTTGGATTGGGAGAGTATGAAACTTACCTCCCAACCGCTTATTATATGTCTTAAGAGCTAATCCTTCTAATATAAAGGTTGTTCCTTTGGTTTGTAACAAGTTTGATTTTAGTTTTTAATCTAAGAGTATGGGGACCTCTATAGCCCAATAGAAACACATATTTTTCCATAATATTACATTAAAATGATTAATTAATTAATTATATATATAGGTATATAACAACATCTAAAATATTTTTGTGTTCAAGCTTCTGTGATCCATAATGAATTAAACAAAGTTGGTTCAAAACCACACTTGTTAGTTCGAAATGCATCGGCCAAAAAATTCTCTCATGTGATTTCTACCGAAAGACTTTGTTTAATTAACATCTAAAATATTTAAACTAGCCCATATCAATCTTAAACTCAATTCTATCAAACACAACAAAAAAAAATATTTTATAATTTTTTTTAAGAAAACATAATAAAAAACTTAACCGCTCTTAATGATTGATATATCCAACAATGCATTTAAATTGATTATCTAACACTCACTATTAATATTTTAAAAAGCCTCTATTGGGAAAATGACCATAATCATTAAATTGATACCTTAGTTAAGGGCGTTTTCATTGGCAACAACAGATGAATATCATTTATTATTTTCGGAGTTGTCTTTAGTGGGACTTTTTGGACTTTCCATTGCAACAGCATAAAACTTTGAGATAAAATCTTAATTTGTGTTATTTAAACTGATTTTTCAACTGTATATGGATTCAACACCCTAAAAAACCCTAGGGGACTTCCATTGTGCAGGATTACCCATCAAATTTGTGATTTCAATAAATTTTGGCTAGATTTTAGAAAAATTAAACCTTAAAAATTCAAGGAAAAAACTTCCAAAAACTCAGACTAAAACAATTATTTTCTACTATTATTACAATTCACGGGATTGAACCAAGTGAGAGGTTCACCGCACTAAAATATTTGTTACTTTTATTTTTTTCCCGATAATTTTCTCTACATGCAGTGACCTTTCCTTTTCACGAAGGTTTTAAGGTATGTTTTGGAAGGGAATTGGATTATATTAAATATCAACCATATGTTTTATAAGGAAATTGGATCATATTAAATATCAACCAACTGTTCAAACTGAGAGGCTTTCAACCACTCTGTAGTTCCGGTGAGCCTCTGCACGAAAGCTCAGCGGCATTAAAAAAAATAAGCAGCGAAACAAAGAACCACACTGGATAACTACAGCTAGATAATAAAAACACACTCACAGCCAGGTAATAAAAACGCACTCGACCACAACATTCAACAACTGAAATATATCAGTAATTGCGCAATTTTAAATTGAATGATTGGTTTAGCTAATTAGTAAATCGTCTTTGTTCTTGCTGCTCTGCATCAGCGAATAATTCTTCAGTTTAGTTGGTGGTAGGAATGTGAAACTGGTTGCGTCTTGCCCATTACTTAAGCAGTTGCACAAAGTAGGTTATCTGGTGTGAATACCAGAGGCCATCAAAGTGTGCAGGCTTTCCTCCTTTGACCCCGCGGATGGAGCAACAGTGCCCTTCTCTCCGGCAGCTTTGCTGGTAGATTTTTGATCCAAGAAATAAAAGATCAAAGATCAAAGGGGTAAGTCAAAGAGGCCGTTGAGTACAATGATGTTCATAAAATACTGGAAAACCAAATAATCTACTATAAAAAATAGAATGTAAAAAGTACAATGCAAGAATATAAAAGATACAATGTATGGAATATCTTGATAAAGAAAATTTAGATGCTGACAAAAATAAAAGAAGAGATAAAGATAATTGTATTTATGTCTTATTAATGACCACAAAGTAGGTCAAAGGGGTAAGTCAAAGAGGCGGTTGAGTACAATGATGTCCATAAAATACTGGAGAACCAAATAATCTACTATAAAAAATAGAATGTAAAAAGTACAATGCAAGAATATAAAAGATACAATGTATGGAATGCCCTGATAAAGAAAATTTAGATACTGACAAAAAATTCAGACCCATCTCTCTATACTGACTAAAAAACTAAACAACTGATCAAGCTTTCCTGTGAGCTCGCTTGAGATGTTGCTGGAGACCCACTTGGTGATAAAAAATGATAGGGGGCTGTAATATCGTATCCACGCAGACCCAAATTCCCTGCAAAAGAGCTGGCATTGAATTTTCTTGCCAGGGAGGATGGGACAGGGCCAAAATCCAACCGGTTAAGAGAAGTCTGTCCCTGCCAGTTGGTGCTTCTCTCCTAGTGAAATCCGCCCTGCCCACAATAGAAGATTTGTATCAATGAACTAAAAGAAAATAAATATCAAATGCAGCAACAACAAAAAAAAAAAATGAAAGGGGTTCAAAATGATTACTGAGATGGAGAGTTAGACGGCCTGGTACATCATACTCGACCTATAAGAGATGTGCGAATAGAACGGACCGAGGGGAACAGAACCCTGAAACGCCCTCTGACCACCGGCGTTTAAAACCTGCAAAGGAAACAAGAGTACACCAGATACACCGTTGATTTGTCAGAAACAAATCGAGACCGTCTGTTACAAACCAACATGCTATCCTATCATGTGCGGAATGACTCTTGGATCAAGGTAGTCGAATCACGTGGCTAGGTCGTGAATCTAACGGAATTTGTCAACATCCTATCATGTGAAATCAGATCATTTGCGGAATGACTATTGGCTCAAGGAGTTGTCTATAATGCGATTTTTTGGAAATTTCGGTGACGGAATCTGGCGGAAGAAATGAGGTTAAATCTTGATTTTTAGCAGTTAAAATGGTTTTTTAACTGCATATTTGGATTCAGCATCCTGAAAAACTCCTGGAGCCATTGATTGTGCAGAAACTAGCTATCAAACTTGGGATTCCAATGAATTACTGCCGGATTTTGACCGGAAAAATCGGCCAGAAAGGCTTTCAAAAAGTCGCGTTATAGACTACTGCTTGGCTCAAGGTAGTCGAACCATGTGGCTAGGTCGCGAATCCCCGGAATTAGTCAACATCCTATCATGTGAAATCACATCATGTGCAGAATGACTATTGGATCAAGGTAGTCGAACCATGTGGCTAAGTCGTGGACCCAACGCAATTAGCCATAGGCCACCTCATTAAGATGAAAGGCTAGCTATAGAAGTGCGTAACTATGGTAGGAACAAAAATTAAATGAAGGGTGTTTGATTGGAAAGGAAACATATGTTACAAGGTTGGGTAAACCTAATAAAATAATAAATTGCATCCTTCATCTCCACAAAAGGATAAGAGAAAATATCCGAAAGCTCCTACCATGACCATGATTGAACCATCATAGAGCAAGGGCCCAAAACTACTATTATGGGCATAATACATCAATTAATTATAACTGATCATGTACATAGAATATGGGATGAGGACCTATGAGAAGGGCAAGAGTATGATGGGTTGCAAAATATGCATGTAGTAACAGGAGTTAACAACTCAAGGGCACAAAACTACTATTATAGGCCTAATACATCAATTAATCATAAACAATCACATATATATAATATAGGGTGAGGACCTATGAGAAGGGTAAGAATATGTTGGGTTGCAAAATATACATCAACTCAAGGCAGCGTTTTAATATGAATGTAATTTTAGTTAATGATCTATTCAAATATAGAAATATGTATGTATTATTAGTGACGAAAACCATTTATAAATTGAAGTTAAGATAATCTATTTATTTTTTTTGTGCGAGAGAATTTAAGTACATTACATTTTATTTTTGGATATGTTTATAATTATAAGAATATATGTAATTGTTAGTATTCAAAAGCTTTTATGTAATGAATGTTGTTGATGAATATTTTGTTTTATATTTTTCATATATTTTTTTTCTTTTTTTTTTTAATGTGAAACTTTTAAATTTCGATTTTCGCTTTGTTATCATTTTTTGTTTTGTTTCTAATTTCTCATTTTTGGTAACATAGGTGAAGAGTGTTTATTGTGTTACAGGGCACTTGTTTGGAAGTGTTATCGTTCAAACTAGCAGGGGTTTCAAAAGGGGATTCTTGAAGGGCTCTACTAGGTCAAGGGCAACAATAGAACAACAGCCCGCTATCACCTCGGCTAAAGCTCCCTACTCTTTATAGACTTTGACTAATGGGAGGAGATCCATTATAATAAGGATCGCGAAAATGAATGGATCAATGATAGGATGAGAGGTGATCCTAGAAGCCTATTCACAAGAGAGGCTCAGATATATGGCTTGCTTACTTTGAAAGCAAGATGAAAGGCTCTCTAAGAAGTTCTTAGGGGAATTCTAAGAGCTAGGATTTGAGTATATAACTTGTCAAAAAGACTCTTAGCTCCTAAAATCCTTGTGGATACTTGGAGTGCAAGTGGTCTTTGTGAAATTGGCTTTAATAAGTTGTAGGACCACATGCGACCAAATGGACCCAAAATTAGGTCAAGGGGATGGAATTTATCAACCAAAGGTGTGCTTAACCTAATTGAGGGGGAGAAAGGGATTAAAGGAGAATTTTTCTTTCAATTTGATGCAATAATCCCAATGAGGTTACTAGCCAAAGGAAACTTAGGGCAAGAAATGGTCGCCGAGCTAGGGCTTGCAATATCTCGAGATTCGAAGAGCAAAGTCAATTGCTTTCTGTTGATGATCTGTTGCTTGAATATCTCAATGAGTTGCAGGAAGATACAGTTCTGGATAGGAAGGTGAGAACTACGCACAGAGGGGATGTTGGTACCTAACAATTGGACTCAAAGGTTCAAAACCCAGTAGTGCAAAATGGATAGAGATTGGGTAAGTGAGGCAGCTGTATCCTCACTTGAGCGCTTGAAAACCAACTTTTGGTGGTCCAAAATCCTTTTCAGTGGGAAGGCGTGATCCAAATGGATCCTAAAACACTCTCTAAGTCTTCAGAATCTATTAAAAACACCTTAAAGATCAAAACCATCGCATAAGCGGAACCCTCCAAAAGGCGAAAAACACTATCGGGAAACGAAAACACGGAGAAAACAGTGAAAAGACAAAGCAGCAGAGGCTTGAACAATGAATGCACAGCAGCCGTCAGATCTGGTCGATCAACGGTCCAGATCTGATCAGTGAATCGAAAATCGGCAGTGACGGGTTGGGGAAATCGGAGCGCACCACATGAAACTTGCGATGGCGATTGGAGGAGTCAACAAGGATCGTTGATCAAGCATGCAGATCAACGACTCACGTTGCATCGCAAGACCGCAATCAACCAACACAACAAAGCGCTCACCAAACGACCCGGGGTTATTACGATATGCGATTGCGATCAATCGCATCGGAGCTTCACAGAGGTGCGGGATATATATATAATATATATATATATATATATATATATATATATATATATGCAATCGACCAGCCGGACCCGATAACAAATATAAACACTATCTCACAATATTTGAGATCCGTAAAACACCATTTTTAATGTATTTTGCAGTTTCAAGCACCAATGCGATAAACCAGACCCGAAAGGGTTCATGAATGGCAAAATATATTGTTTGAAGTCTTGGGGGAGCCATTTTTACATTGTTTTCAAAGTTTTAACATATTTTTAAAAATACAAAGGAACAAGGCCGAAGCGACTTGCGATAGCGATTGGGGATGGACCTGATAGGAAAATAGACCGGATTTAAGGGCTTTTGATGTCCGAAATGAATAGTGTTTTGGCAGAATTTCACAGTTTTGCAGCGTTTCTCTCTGTAAACAAAAAACGATCGTTTTTGGCATTCTGAAGGATTTTAAAGGCCCGATGACATATCCAGTTATAGTACAGGTGGCCACCATTCTTGGAAGCATTTAGCAATGATTTTTAATGCTTAAAAAGGGATCTGAGGGGACAGAGATTGGGGAGACAGAGAGCCGAGAAGCTGAAATGAACAGGCAATGTAGTTTGACTTTAAAGCCATATAAAACATAAGATAGAGGTAGGCAGTGCCGAGACAGAGCTAAGATAGAGACAGAGAGTGATTGGGAGAGTCTGTGTACTCAGAGAGGCTTGAGAGGGTCAAGTAAAATCTTGTTGTTGTATCTGTTGTGTATTGAGTCTCAAATTGAGCTCATACTATTGTAAAACTCTGCTTGAAGACATAATAGAGAGGTCACCATTGAAGGCTGGACCAGAAGATGTAGCCCAAGAGTATTGGGTGAACTCCTCATTAAATCTGTTGTGTTATGTGTTGTCTATTATATTTTTGTTTACTGCTTCATTTTCTGTGTATTTCATAATCTTATCGATCCATTGCATAAAATAACATAGACAAATCCATGCACATGAGTCTGTAATACCTTATTAATTGTCTTAGATCTCATTATCAGATCACTACACCAAGTTATACTTAACTATTTCCTATGTGTTGGAATATCCTAACATCCCCCCCTATGTGTTGGAATATCCTAACATCCCCCCTTAAGAACAACTTGGGATAGGATTGAAGGATGTACAAATATGACACAATAGGAGAAGGAAGGAGGAACTAGAGCCTATCCCCCCTTAGTGACAACTTCCTAAACTCCAACCATAAATCGAAGTTTAGTAAACTTCGCCTCTGTGAGAACCTTTGTAAAGATGTCTGCAAATTGACCATCTGTTGAACAATATTGCACTTTAAGAACATGGTCATGAATGAGCTTTCCGATGAAGTGCATGTGCAGTTCAATGTGTTTGTTGTGCTGATGTTGGATTGGATCTTTGCATAATTGAATGGAACTTTGATTATCACAACAAAGTGTAGTCAGATGCTGTTGTTGAAAGCCAAACTCTAACAGGATCTAACGAAGCCACAAGGCCTCCTTACTAGCTTCTACGACACCACGATACTCTGCTTCTGCTGAAGAAAGAGAAATGGCACTTTGTTTCTTACGTGCCCATGTAATAGGTCCTAAACCAAGAGTGAACACATAACCTGCAGTAGGCTTCCGATCATCAAGGTCACCAGCCCAATCGGAATCAATGAAACCAACCAATAGAGGAGATGCTTCTGCACTATAATGAATCCCAAACTGAACTGTACCTCAAACATAATGAAGTATTCTTTTAGCTGCTTTCCAATGACTTTCATGTGGGTTTTGCATAACCGAGCAATAAGGCCAAAAATAAGGGAAAGGTCAAGACGAGTATGTGTTAGATACAAAAATTTTCCTACAAGTTGACGGTATAAGGTAGCATCAACTTCAGGGGAAGTACAAGTGATTGAAAGTTTGGCTCCAGACTGAAAGGGAGAAGGTGTTGGCTTACAGTCTTCCATGTGAAAATGGCGTAGAAGATCACAGGCATACTTGGACTGGGAAAGGGAAATACCTTCCTTGGATTGCAAGACTTGAAGACCAAGAAAATAATCCAAGTGTCCTAAGTCTGTCATTTCAAACTTCTTTTTAAGGTTGGACTTCACATGGTTTATAAGGTTGGGATCACTACCAGTAAGGATAAGATCATCAACATAAAGAACAAGGATGATAAGAGACTTGCTCACTTTCTTGGTGTAGACAGTATTATCAGAATGACACCTAGAAAAGTCAGTTTCTAAAAAAAAGCTATCCATTTTGGCATTCCAAGCCCGAGAGGCTTACTTAAGACCATAAAGGGATTTCTTAAGCCGACATACAAGGCTGGAGTCTGTCTGTATAAAGTCAGTAGGTTGTTCCATATAGATTTCTTCATGCAAGTCCCCATGCAAGAAGGTAGATTTAACATCCATCTGATGGACTTCCCATTTGAAAGAGGCAGCAAGGGAAAGAACAAGGCGGATAAAGTTCATTTTGGCAACAGGGGAGAAGATTTCAGTATAGTCAATGCCTTCAACTTGTGAAAAACCCTTAGCAACAAGACGAGCTTTATGTTTATCAAGTTTTCCATCTAGTCCATACTTGGTTCTGTAAATCCATTTGCATCTAACAAGTTTTCGTCCCTTTGGAAGAGGAACAAGATCCCATGTACCATTTGCCAATAATGAACGATATTCTTCATTCATAGTTGTGTCCCAATCTGGATGGCCTGAAGCTTTTGCAAAGGTGTCAGGATCATAATTCACTGAAGCTTGAGCCAATAAAGAGGAGGCTCTATTGAACTGAGAACGTGTACGACACTGATCTGTAGGATCACTAGCAAGAGCACCTGCTGCATCCCAAGTAGTACGAACCCATTTTGGAAGCTGAGGAGCTAAAGGAGGATCCTGAGAAGGTGGGGGAGGATTGTCATCCTCGTTGTCATCATCTGAAGAAGAAATTATTTCAGAAGTAGAAGGGATAGAGAGAGGTGGCACATCCACCGCACTAGGCTTGTAGGCCGATATATTTTCAGCAAAATTTACATCTCTTCTAATAATAACATTTTTGGACTTAAGTGGAATAAGTCTATATCCTTTGACATCTTTAGAATATGCAACAAAAATACATTTTTCACTCTTAGGTTCTAAAGCTTTATGTTTCTCATCTGGAATATGGGCCCATGCTTCACTTCCAAAAACACGAAATTGATTTACATCTGGTTTAATTGAGCTCCATGCTTCTTCTGGAGTGATGTTCTTTAAAACCTTAGTAGGAGTGTGATTTACTATGTAATTTGCACAGTTAATTGCTTTTGCCCAAAAACTAAGACTAAGTCCTTTAGATTGAAGCATACAATTAGCCATTTCATTTAAGGTATGATTCTTCCTTTCAGCTACACCA
>APFE030980778.1:88550-149922 GCA_000404065.3 Pinus taeda
ATTCGTTCCCTTTCCAAACTTAATTTAATTAGCCCACTTGAAAAAAAAAAATTATGTGACTCACTTTTATAAATAAGTGAAAGTCACTTTTACAATGGTACTTTATGAACTACCCACTAAATTGTAACTTAAAGAAAAGATAAAGAGACTTTAGAATTATAATGACTCACTTTTTATAATGGGTGAGAACACTTTTACATAAAGTAACTTTAAAACATAAGCTACATGTGCTTTTTGAAAAAGTAACTCAACAAAAGGAAAGACTTGAATCCAAGACCTCTATTCTCATAAAGTAACTTTGGATCAAGTGAGCTAGTTTAAAAGGTTAGTGATTTTTGGAAAAGATGAAGGGTTTTTTTTTTTAGTCACTGAAGCTTTAGGGTGCGTGCTTACTTGAGAAAGTTTTTTTTTGTTGACAAAACAAAAAACGCAAAACTCAACATGGACATACAAAAAAAACAAACCTTACGACTTGAAGTTAGCTTTCGCTGGCAACTAAATATTTTCCTCAATGTTTTTGATTTTCCGAGATCACATTAAGGCGTGGCGGAAAAGAGCATACGCATGAGAGAAATCCTTCCTTTCTATTTCTGATTTGCCCAGATCGCATAGAGTCGCGGGGCAAAGAGCATATGTAGAAATGAAAGGTATAGATTTGGTAATAAAAAACAAAGAGCTAAATAAACTGAAATAAACAGAGAGAAAATAACTAAAAACTGCAAATAAACACTGTATACCTCCAAATCTTAAAAATGACGTAGCTAGGGCTACCAGAAACCTTTTCGCATCAAACGAAAGGGGTTCCTCACTGGAATAGATGCCCTTAACACAATAGAGCAGTACCCTTGGCCCGAAAGCAGTAAGAAACAATAGATCTAGGAAACGATAGTCGGATGCAGTTCTACCGGCTTTAGATTTGGATCACCAACGGATGCAGCCCTCAAATAGATCTGATACCATGAATTGTAGACTCAACGAAAATAAATCTCATCTTGGTTTATCTCTTACTCCAAACTGCTTTCCATATGGCATCAATCCCATCCCAATTCAAGCCTATGACTTTGACAAGTCCTAAATTCTCTCTTAGTTAGCTAGTTTTTCATTCCTTAGACTTAGTTTTCTTTAGTTTTTAACTATGACCTTGGTGACCTATTATTTGTTACTATTTGTCTTATGTTTTGGTTCAAACTCAACGAACTCTCTATATGGCTATCCTGGAAATTAAAATTTCGTGTCTAGTTTAGTTTCCCTAGTGACAAACCATAAAAAATTCTTATGATTTTGATATAATATTTTGTTTACCTAAATGAAAATTTAACTTCAAAAAAAAAAAACCTTCAATAAGGATCTTGTGCATGAAAAAGTTTAAATTATGGAATAATACTATTTTTTTGTTATATTAGAAAAAATATTTACAATTTATTATTATTTTTAATAAAATATTAATAATTATATCACTTGAATGAAAATTTACATAAAAATGATTAAATTTCACTGAATAATCTTTTAAGGATTGAGTAAGGATTTAATATTTATTATTTAACTCCTTCAAATTGATCTGAAATAGCTAAAGCACATAGATATTTGAACATAATGAGAAAATACTTGATATATAAATGGTACCAAATGTTGTATATTCTCTTTAGAGCCCTTGAAAATTGATATATATACATTTGTTAGGGTAGGGAAGGTTTTAGTGAAACTAACTTCCAAATTTCAAATTTCATCCCTCTCATATTTATGGGCTTAGTCTCATCGTGGGTCAATGTTGTTCGAGTAGTGTGTGTTATCCTTTTTGAAGCATTGTCGATCTAAATAACCTAAATGTTAGGATTTAGTTCAATTTGCATGATTTAAAGCCCATGAACATTCTTTGTTGCATAAGGTGAAAACATGATTGTGTTGATGCACTTAGCTTGGAATGAACCATTAGTAGTTTTGAGTTGCTCAATGAATCATACTATAGCTTTTGGGTTTGGTAATTTCCCTATTTTTTATAGATTTTTTTCTTGGACATGTATCTTTTAAATTACCAATATCTTGACATATCTTTTTATATATATATATATTCTTGTTATCTAACTCTTAAATCTAATAAGAATCATTGAATTCGCAAAAAATCATATTTAATAGATTTGAACTCAAATTGAGTTAATAATGCACATGTAAACCTAATGGATGCTAACATCCAAAGATCTCCTTATAGTACTTTTGATTACTCCAAGAATGAGAGTAGAGCCCATATAAAAGGGGGAGGATTGAATGTGCGCATCCACACATGGTAATGAGAATGGATTACTCCTAGCATGAGTGTAAAACCCATGTAAAAGGGGGAAGATTGAATGTTGTTGAAAATGTAACTAGTGTTGGTCTTCATAATGTAATGCAAATGTAGCATTACTTTTAACATATTCATTATTATATTTCATTTATTGGTCATAGCATGTTCTTCATGCTTATTAGAGTCAAAAAGAAATTATTTTGAGCCTGAAAATGTACTTGAGTCATGTCCTATTTGGACATTTGTAAGAAAAATATTTTGAATTTTATATTGAGTCAAAGTCCACGAAAATGGTCAAAATCAACCTTCTTGGGGAACAAGTCGTCCTGGGCTTCCAAGAGCCACCTATTCGACCCTCCTAGACAATTATATATAAGAAGCAATTCGACTCATTTAGATCATCTCATCACACAACAAGAAGCATATATGAACCTAATGAAGGAGAAGTGAAGGACAGGTAAAAGGAAAGAGAAAATCAAGCTACAAGGCATGAAGATCATTCTTTTTGATGATTGAATTTTCTGATATGACAACTCACACATGTGAGGACAAAGTTTTGTAAAAAGGCTGAATTTTTCTGTGCTATTGCATGCTCGAAATTTTAGGGGCCTAAATTTCAGGGTATTGAAATTTGACTTATGTTGACCTATGATTTTGGAGGTGATCTAGAGGAGGGATAGACTTGGATTTTTGGTGGTAGTTTTGGGCTTGGTCTTGGATATCTCATTTTGATATGATTCTATAGGAGTAGGATTGTTGTTGGGTTTTCCCCCTTGTTGGATTTTGCCCTAGTTTGGAGCCTAAATTTTGGCGTCTTTTATCTCTTTGTTTTCTTGGTTGATTGAACATTTTCTTAACTTCTTAATGAAGAAGATATAACACATAATAAAAGATTATCTAACATTCACAAGTAATTATCACGAAGAGGAATCAAGTTCTTAATCTACACTTGGTTTCTCAACAAATGTGTCCATTAACACATGGTGGTAGTAATGGATATGGTTTCTAGATTGAATTTTGAAAATCAAATTTTGAGGAAGAGGTCAACTCATACCATAAATCATGACCTATTTTCCATTGTCGGTCATTAAATTTATTATATTAAAAATATTTATTCTTATTATCTAATCCATAATCCAAAAAGAATCATTAAATCCCAAAAAAATTATATTGAGTAGATTTGAACTCAAGTTGAGTTAATAATGCACCTTTAAACCTAGTTGATGTTAACATCGAAAGATCTCCTTATGATATTTTTGATTACTCCAAGCATGAGAGTAGAACTCATATAAAAGGGGGAATATTGAATGTGTGCATCCACACATGGTGGTGGTAATGCATATGGTTGCTAGATTGATTTTTGAAAATCAAAAGTTAAGGAAGAGGTCAAGTCATCCCACAAATCACAACCCCTTTTCCATGGTCATTTTTTGGTTGTTAAAATTTATTTAAAATACACAAATAAAATGTTTTTTGAAAAAAATAATGGAAACCGAAATCCGTGTCTCGTGTGCATGTCATGCACTTGGAAAAAAGTGGATGCTAATGTGAAAAGTACATTGAATCTAAAAATTATGCTATGGTGGTGGTAGTTGTAAAAGACCTTATTGATCGTTGTCTCCTACCATTGTAAAATTAGAATAACATCTAACCTTTCCATAATGAAAGTTCTCTCTCTCCGTAATGAAAGGTATGTTGAGGGGAAGATGAATTCTATTGAACAATTTTTTCTAATGATGGGGGCCTCAAGAAGAGGGCATACTTTGGCTTAGAGTGACTCCATTTCGTCGCTATTTCACATGACACCCACCATTTAATGGATTTTTGTGCCCATTTGTGAGTGTTATGTTGTTTGCATGTCACCAATGTACATGTGTTGGTGTTAAGATTTTGAGATATCACCAATGAAAAATATCTCGAAACATATTTCGACATATTTTCCATTCAATTTTAATTGAAATTTGGCAAGGATTTTTAGAATCATAAGTTATAAGTTTAAGTTGTGAATTTTACATAATGTGAGTGCAATAAGGGTTTTTTAGGGCATTGAATCCACTGATGTATTCAAAAATATATTTTAAGCAATATAAAACTTTAATTTTGCCAAAAATATATTGTCAAATTTAAACAAAAATAGCCAAAAATGTAAAAAAGTCAAACTAAGACATAAAAAATACCCATAATAATATATATATATATATTTTTTGTAAGCTATGGTAGTTCTTTTTTTTTTTTTTTTTTGCTATTTATGAAAGCAAGTTGTTCCATATACAAAATCTTGGTGGCCTCAACTTGCCCACATGGGAAACCAAGTTTGTTGGCCACCTTAGTCTGTTATAAGCCATCTAGTAGTAGAATTTTACAAGTTTTTCAACCCAAGCTAAATACACTTCACAGCTAGATACACAATTTAGGGTCTGAACTGACATACAAAGACAAGAAAAGTAAAGGCTATATGCTAAAAAGTCTGGTAAAACCTGGAAGGTAAAATGTTATTCCTTGTTATCATCCTGTTCGGAATCCTCGATCGCTGGTGCTGCAACAGAGTCACCCGGCGCCGAGACAGCTCCATCATTCGTTGTTGAATCCTATCCAGCTTGCTATCATGCATAAACATCGTAATTTGCAGATTCTTCATATCCTTTTTGAGGTTGGGCATGCCTTGGGCAATTTCCGCCATCTCCCCCGCCACCTATTCCAGAGCTTTGGCCAGCAAGCGCTTCATGACCCAATATATGTGCAAAGTTTGTTTGAATAGAGACATCCTGCCCTTGGTATGCCCTGGGTCGGGGACGAGGTCCCCCCATTCTTCCATTTTCAGCTCAGAGTCTTCCTCCATGATGTTGTCCTCCATCTCCTGGATCAACTTACGAATGCCGGCATCGGTTCCTTCTTTCTATGCTCTGGCTGCCTCATTGACCGCCACTTCGATGGGTTTCCTACCCTTTCTGGGCTCTACATTCTTCGAAGTGGTAGGTTCTTTTTTTACTGTCTGGCTCTAGCACCCTCGACCCCCTTGGCCCCTGCCTCTGCCTCGGTGAGCCATCTCTTCGTTTTCAGACTCCTACTTACAATTATCAACATAAAACGTTAGATTTGGAAAATCTTCATACATCCAGTCCTTCAACATTTTCTTCTTTCTAAGAATTCCAACCCAATTCAATCCCTCCCCGTCTCTCTGGAGAGTCATGACTCTCTCCCACCTTGGTATAAGGTAAGCGGCCATGCAATCTAACCTCCAATCCTTCCGAGAATTTTCATCCTTAGTTTCCCAGGGCCGACCCTTTATCTTGAAATTACACTCCCTAGTCATGCCTATGCCCTGGCTTCTATTATACAGTTGATCTTGGCCATCTCTCTGCCTCTCATCCTTGTCCTCAGGCCTACCCTGTCGTAGCCCCTTCCCAACGTACCCAATCTTGCCCCCCTCGTTCAACATACTATACTTCTCAGTGGGAATTACAGGAGGTAAACGTGAAGAAACATACCCGGAAATATGCTTAGCCACTGAGGTCCCCAATGTTTGTGCTGCCCTGCTCCCGTCTTCCCTTCTTCGCGTTCTATGCTCTTTCCCTACACTTGCCACCCTCATGTATCCCTTCCCACCTACCCTACATCCCATCCTTCTGCCGCCACCGTTCTTGCCAACCTCTCTCCTCATAATCGTGCCACTTCTCTCCATAGATGTTCCCACGGTCATGCAGGATGCCACCACGCCCTACTGTTCAAGCATGAGGACAGTGGTCGGCCGTCCTGGCCGTCCTCTCTTCTTATCTATCCTTATGCCCGTGCCCTCCCACTTCGTCACCCCGATCGGGGGATACATGACCTCTTGGAAACAAATTCAATGTCTTACCATTACACCATTACATTGGGGCATCCCATAATAATAATTATGAAATAAATAAAAAATAATGGCCAAAATGATGATAGTACTATTAATTAAGTTTTTCATAATCTTTATAATTAAATTATTAATTTTAAAAAAAATTTCAACACTTTAGAGAAAAATGATTTAAATGTTTGCGAGTAAAATTTTAATTTAATTAAAATAAAAAATATTTAAATTGGAAAATGTAATAATGTTCAAAATGAATATAATATTATTTAATTAATTAAATTTTAAATATTTTACTAAATTTTCTAATTATTATTAAAAATAATCCAATTAAATTAAAAATAATAGAAAAATGTTTCCATTATGGATGAAGATGATAAAAAAATCCATGATTAATAAAAGGAATAATAAACCCACCAATAAAATAATAATGAATCAAGAATAAAATTATCATCTATTAAAATAAAAATAAAATAATCCAAAATTCTTCATAAAATTAAAATAAAATAATTCAAAACCATAATAAATAAATCAATAAAAACTAATTAATAGAAACAAGAAAATTAAGAATTGATAAAAATTTAAATCAAATTGGGAGAAGACTGTTTGACTTCAGATTACATTTTCGACCCAAAGCATTTATACCGATTTGTCTATACAATCCACGAGAAAAATGACATGGCTATATGCAATTTTGAATCAACTGGTAAAAAATATATATGCTTTAACGACCTGAACAGGTAAGTATATTTAAGCATATTTGCAATGCTTCCGCTGTCAGACAGCAAACATTAAATATTACATAAGATATACCCTTTTACCCTTTTACGAGTAATTTAAGCCCACTGTCCATGTCTGATGTTCCAGATACCTCTGGGGTGTCCCTATCTGCTGTACCACGAGGTGGATAAGATGAGATAATATATTTTAATGAAGTCCATGAGGCCTAGGCGTCTAAGAGAACAAGTTTGTCTGCAAAACAGTCTTTTTGCCGTGAATTTTGATTAAAAAATTGGCCTTTTGTGTGAAGCTTTGCTTTCTCAAACAGTTTACTTTTAGAGGAGTGATCTTAGTGAGAACCCCGAATAAGTTGTTTATCACCGGAGTAAATTGGGCAGGGATTTGAATTTGCTTTTTTTTTACTCAAGGATAAAAGTGTTTGAATCTTGTTTTTTTAACCAGTAGAAAGATATTGAGTATCATTAAAAGCTTTAAGATATCCAAAATCTTGAAAAATAGAGACCTCGAAAATTTTGAAGCTTGTTTTTTTAAGTAGAAAGATATTGAGTACTATTAAAAATTCTAAACTTTAAATTTTAATGTCGCCTAAAATCTTGAAGCCTTATAACACCCAAAATCTTGAAACTTGACCGCTGTCTTGAGATTTCCAATTATTTTTTACCTATCTACTAATATCTAAAAAAATTTCATGGTTTTCTATGCAATTTACTTCATTTTTAAACTGCGCGATTATTATGACTTTGGAAATGAGCGTAGGTTTTGCTTGAAATGCAGTGGTTTCTGAGAATAAAATACGTTCATTGTACTATCCGCATACTGTGAAACTGCGGTGGCTCATTACATCAGTTATCCGCATATAGATTTTCTTTCCACGCGATTATTACGACCTTGGAAATGACCGAAGGTTTTGCGTGAATGCAGTGGTTCCTGAGAATAAAATACGTTCGTTGTACTATCCGCAGACTGTGAAACTGCGGATGGCTCATTAAATCAGTCATCCGCATATAGATTTTCTTTATTTCCTCATATAGGTTTTCTTTCCGTTAAATTTTCACATGACATGCACACGAACTCAGAACCACTAATAGAATGCAAGAGAAAATATACTGTGGGAATATCTTGGCACTTGCGCGCCCTTACATAAATATCTGCCAGTAGAGGCTGCTGATTCTTGACACGTGCACATAGTACGTAATATAAATTCTGATGACTAAAGGTCGTTGACATTAAAATGCTTGACACGTGTAAAAGAGGATGTCGCAGACATCAGTTGCGTACGCTGTCTATGTCGGTCGACGATCGGCAGAAGACTGACATGCAAGCACACTCGATGAGTCAGCAGAGAAATATCGGATGACTTCTGTCGCCGATGGGCAGAAGACTGACATGCAAGCACATTCGATGAGTCAGCAGAGAAATATCTGAGCGGGCAGGGGAGAAATATATGATGACTTCGGTCGCCGATGGGCAGAAGACTGACATGCAAGCACAGTCGATGAGTCAGCAGAGAAATATCTGAGCAGGCAGGGGAGAAATATCTGATGACTTCAACGACTGATGATTTTGTTTTTAAAAAACGCCCATTTCACAAAACATCGATGATTTTGTTTTTAAAAAACACCCATTTCACAAAACATCGCCGTATTACTTGGCTGCACTTTAACTCATTTAGGGAAAATGGCAGAAGGGTATTAAAGGTGAAAAAAGCAATTTTTTTACAAATACCTGCCGGGACAACGAGTGTCGGAATAGACACCATGCTGTCAGCCTCTTTGGAGAATCTATTCTTTCTTCATCTCATTCTTCGGTGAAATCTCCAAAATATTTAGACTTTCATCGCAAATTCGGCCATTTCTGCTGTCGAATCGGTTCCGGAGCGAGACGGTTTTGTGGTAGTCGACGTTTCCTGGTTCATATTTGGCGGAAGTTCGTACATTTTTGGTTGGTTTGGTCCTAAGTAAGGTAAAGATTGGTTCTACAATCCGTCGAATAGGCTGTTTTTACCGGTAAACATAATTTTACAGTCATATCTTCTGGTAGGTCCTTCAGTGACGGATTATGGACGGTATATATGTACATAGAGGTTAGTGTCAGGGGAATTTGAGGTTTACAGGTAAAAATGGGGACAATGTGTGATTTCTGCGGCGAAATTAGGTCAACAGTATATTGTAAAGCAGATGCTGCCTCTCTGTGTTTACCGTGTGACGGGCAGATCCATGGCGCCAATGCCCTCTCGAAACGGCATCTTCGCACCCTTCTCTGCGATGGATGCAGCGTCGAGCCCGCGGCATTCAGGTGTAATAACCACAAATTGTCCTTCTGTCATAATTGTGATAGGCAAAGCCATTCCAACGCGCCGCAGCATAAGAGGAAGTCGATTAGTTATTACACGGGTTGCCCGTCTCCGGCAGAGCTTGCAGAGCTATGGAATTGTGAGTTGGATAGACAGGGTGGTGATGATAAACAAGGGTCCAGTGTTCCAGGTACAAGGTGGGGCAATTCAGGGAAGGAGGACGTTTCATTGGAGACTCTCTTAGCCTCCGGCATCGATGTGGGATTTACACAGAAATTCGGTCCGTGGATGGAACCTTCTGTTTCTTCGAAAGTTGGTTTGCCTCCGTCGTCACAGCGCAATTCCAATGTGAATACAAGGATCTTTGATTCAGAGGGTTCCGAAGGTACCATGAAGGTAAGCGTTTTAATTTGAGTAGTCCGTCTGCTAGTTGAAATTTGAAATAAAGAACCTATGTGTATGTTCCATGGGGACCAAAAACAAGTCAATGGGATTCAAGTGTACCTTCAGTATTATTAGCCAAATGGGGAGTGCA
This sequence comes from Pinus taeda, assembly GCA_000404065.3. Classification (NCBI taxonomy): domain Eukaryota; kingdom Viridiplantae; phylum Streptophyta; class Pinopsida; order Pinales; family Pinaceae; genus Pinus; species Pinus taeda. Next base: position 98,239 of record APFE030980778.1, read on the forward strand.
TAACGCATCTCTTCTCTATAAAATGTCCAGGACAATGCAAGACTAATATAAAATATTCGTGATTGGATTATCTACTCTCCAAAAAATAACCAAAATAATGCAAAACTATATGTCGATATTTGTGAAAGCTTACGCTGATAGCGGGAAAAATATATATATGCACATGTAAATTGATAAATCAATTTAAATAATATATTGTGATTTTTATGGATGGGGCTACTAAATTTGGATTCTTTTGTGGTAAGACTCTTTGGTTTTGTTGTCACTTACTGCTTTATCAGTTTTCATTTGTCTCAAAGTGCTAAATAGCAGTGAAGTTGAAGCCATTTTTCGAGTCACATAAGCTATCAGAGCTTAATTAGACCCTCTCCGTTGTCTAGTGCTCGGAAAGAGCTTTCCAATGGTATATGGAAGTCCAAAAATGGACTCCTGGAGCAGAAGTTAAAGCATTTTGAAGATTACTCTTTGAAATCCCAGTAAATAAAAGAACAAAACACTAAGGGAGCAAGGCAAATCGCAATCGAAGGGTGGGGGCCCCGGGAACAGTGAATTTTGCAATCCCGCATTATCGGCATACTGATGGATCCATGGGCTGACACTTTAAAACCTTGCGGGGGTTGATTATGCGATACAGTGTAAAAGTCCCGGGAGGGGGCCAAAAGCCATTTACAAAGGAAATGCCTGCAAAACCAAGGGGGACCGCCCCTTTTCTATCTCCTCCACATGGCATTGGCGATTGGCGGGGTTTCAACTTAAAAAGACCTACAAACTGTTGATAGTGCGATAAAGTGGTGCATCGCCGAGGGGCCAAAAAAACCAAATACAAAGGAAAAGCATGAAAAGACAAGGTTGGGTAGGCTTTTTTTCTCTCTCCTCCAGGGGCAACGGGGCCGCTTCTAATTGGTCCTCAGAGTAGACATGGCAGTTGACATCATCAGTGACGTGGTAGTACAGAGGACACGTGGTAGAACGACGCTGACGTGGCAGTATGGGTGGACACGTGTCACTCAGTTTCGGTGTTTTCAGGGGTCAAATGGGGCCATTTCCCGGTGACACGTGTCACCACTCACAGGGTAACACATGGCAGTGATGACGTCATCCACGGGTATCGTGATCGACGATCACACAATGTAAAGCTCCTTATCGCCTATACTTCAACCCAGCTGCGATTGCAATAAGGAAAAGGCCCTGGATGGGATATTTCATAAGCCAGATTTCATAAAGTTTTCACGTCCAGGAGATCGGTCGATGCGGTGTAAGAGGCAATTAGAGGCAAATTTGAATTATAAAAGAAAAGGCCCCCTTGCACGGCTGTTCAAAACCTTGGCGCTCAAAAGACTAAACCCCTAGTCCCAGCCCCCGGTTATATTGAGGGATGTTACGCAAGGGGCTATAATGAAGGGAGGCTAAAGGAGAAATGAAAAATGCCTGTTTTGCTTGTTTTAGAGGTACAAAGGCCCGTGACTGAGAGATTTGGGTGTTACACTACAGCGAGGCACCAATAGTGTAGGACGGAGCTTTAAATGGGCGGATGGGCCGATAGCTGTAATAGTTAATGGAACATGGAGCAACTGCAAAGAAGACCCTGTTACCCACCACTAGTGGGTGACCCCTACAGGAGAAATTTCTTCTAGATTTGTCTTTAGTCGACAGCTCGCAGCCCCTTGCAACCGTCTAATAGCTCTGAGCTTGATGTGCTACTATTCTCTGCCCCATTGAGCCAGCCATTGTGTGCCCTTGATCATTCGTGATGATTGTATGTTTGAAGGTGGGCCTTCCAACCCCGAAGGTATGGCTTTTCATTATGTAATTGGGTGTTTATGCTTGCTTTTCTTGGCTTTGACTATACTCTTGTTCTCTTACCTCAATTTGGGGGTTAATTTGGTATCCTAGTCTAGTGGGATCTCCTTTACTGGCTATTAGCATTAGGAGTGACACTACATGGGAACCCTGATTTTGGCTGCATGGTCCCGCTTCTTGATACCATATATCTCACTCCCCTCTGGACTTGGCCTCCCTATACGAGATCCAAGCCCTCCAAAGGGTCATAATGGCACTTGCAGGGTGAGCGTTGAGAGTCATGGGCCTCTAACCTTGTAGGGCATTGATTGCGACACCATGGGCTTCTTCAACACCGCCACTTTGCTTGTTCGTGCCCTAGTTATATAGAGAGTGAGGATGAACAAACAAATGAGCAAGCCAATCTCGTGGAAGTTGATGTCTTCAACATTTTGCTGGGAGGATCATACACACATCCCCCCATTAGTGAGGTCATCCTTAAGGAAGAAAAGGAAGAACCCATTCTTAATGTTGATAGCTAGGAAGGTTCAAAGAGGTCCAATATTCCTGCAAGGAAAAGGACAAAGACCCCTCACCTCCTAAAGAATCACCTAAGGAAGATCCCTTACCTAAGCAAGCCCCTCCTAAAGAATCTATCCCCAAAGTTCCTCCCAATAAGAATCCTCCAAAAGTAAATCAAAAGAAGGATCCTACTAGGAAAGAATACAGGAAGAAGGAAAAGGTGAAGAAAGTTAAACTTGACATAGACATAGGGGCTACCACAGGAAAAATGACTATACCTGTTCCCCTAAAGGAAATTGTTAAGCCAAGCAACGACAATAACTTAAGCCATCCCTTGGGATTCAAGATGAGGAAATACTTGAAGATTTGCAAAACATTCACATCCTCGATTGAAACCTAGGGCACAAACCCTTCTAGCTCACTTTGGCTATCAATGATCTCTTCCTACACAATTGTATGTTGGATTCTAGTGCTTCTGCTAATATCATGCCTTTGACTATTATGAACCAATTGGGTCTCAATATCACTCGACCATATAAAAGGGTGTGTGGTTTTAATTCCAACCCTGTGGAAGTGGAAGACATCATCGGAGATCTTAAAGTCTCTTTAGCTAGGAATCCCGATATATCCCTCTTCGTGGATGTTAGTCATTGATATACCTGATGTGTGGGGGATGTTTTTATCCCGGAAATGGGGAGCTATCGTTGGGGGACATGTTCAAATGGATTTATCATATGCAACCATTCCCCAATCCGATGGCAACCCTTTTATCCTTTATAGGAAACATGCTTATTCGCCGCATGTGATCAAGCTTGGACCATATTATGAGACATGCGAAAGCAAGAGACCTTCCCATATTCTCCCTACCCAAGAAATTTGAATCCTCAAGCGACCAATCTCCCAAGCAAGCGAGAAGTGGAAGCCTAAAAAAGAATGTAAGGTTGGGGATTTAGTCTTGGTTGATAAAGATCCCGTACCTGTCAGGATCCATGGAAGGGTTGGGGATGACTATTACTACATTGCTAAACTTAACAATGAACTTTGGCCCGAGCCGTTCAAATTAAGTTGTATCACCTCCTTCCTTGAGACTTGACATTGTATTATATGCATGGTAGGGTAGGATGCATCACATGCTGATTTTTGCATTAGAAATAATTGTCATATGATATTTCTCATCATAGATTCGCTGCACTTAGATTTAAATCTGCATATATTTATATTTCTATTGATTTAATGGCCTAACATATTAGCATGTGCGATCATGAGATGCCGCGAAAGCATGCTGCCCTGTGTTTTGTTCATCCATTGTATGTGCAAGTGATAGGTCTACGGTAATCAAGAGATTGTTTGAGTTCTCGTGACCTCCCGTTTGAGTAGTTGAGAATTCAGTAGGGCAATGAATATGTTAATTCTCTTTAACTTTATAATTGTTTGTGTTACCTTTTTCCAAATTAGCTTTGTTCCTTATTATTATAACGTGAGATACATCAAACAACTACCAAAACAATAAGAACAGTGACACAGTATATAGGCTGCAAGACAGGGCCAAAACCCCTTCTTTTGAGGGGAAACTCATTAAATCTCTTCTCTTCTTATAGATCCTTTAATTGATGAATACCAAGACCTTGTGACTTAGACCAATGCCTTCCAAGATCAAGATCAACCACCAACTCGGTCTCTTGTTGCAAGAACTTCGAACTCCTATTGCAGATTCGAAATTTTGTCTACCCGACAATTGTTGCAACACTTGAAAAACTTCGATCTTCTTCTTCCCTTCACTTGCCTTTCCTTGTGTCTTAGGGCTAGAGAGATACCCTTAGAGACCTTCGCTTGCCTTCTTTCCTCTTTTCCTTCCAAGATCAAACTAGATATTAACCCTCGCAGAAACCCTAGCTTCGTCTAGCACGTGGGAGAGAGAACTAGCCTAAACACTTTCGTCTTTCTTCGATCTCTTCTTCGTCCTTCTTCTTCGACCTCTTCTTCGTCATCTTCTTAGCATAAAATGAGAGATGACTGAGTGCTTCTTTGGAGGACGAGTTCCTCTCTTTATATAGGCCTCTTCAAGGGATAAACGTGGATCTTCAATTAGGCCGATTTGACAGCTTCCAGGCCAACTTGATCTTGGAGGGTATTTCGACACTTTAAAGACAAAAATGATTTTTCTTTACAAGATACAGTGTGCCCATTGTGGTCTTCAATATATGACAATGATTCTTAGACTTAGGACAAACCCTAGAAGCACTCAATGGGTGCTTGACCTATAAAATAAAAGAAATTGAGCATGAAACCCATGCTCCAATAATAATAATAATAATTTCTTTTCATTTTATAATTTACAAGAATACATTTCATACTTATGAAGACCGAACTTAGTTACATATTTTTCAACACGAGTAGCTTCGCTCACTTCTTCGAGAGATCACGTCCCAGTTGGAGCTAGATGTTACCCACCATTTTGTGGGTAATATCCCCAGGATAATTTTTTTTTCCAAGATGAGCCTCAGTCGACAGCGAGTAGCACCTTGTAGCCATCAGCTAGCTCATTGTGCCATTTCTCTGCCACCTGAGCCAACCATGTGGTCCCTTGGCCATCTGCCATGATCGTATGTTTGAAGGTGGGCCTCCCAAAGCTAAAGGTATCTTTGTCATTTTGAAATTGAGTTTTGTAGTTTGCTTATCATGGACACTTCTGGGCACAGATTAATGGGGGATTCAGTGGAAAGAATGGGCTAGGTCTGTGCTTCTGTCCCCTAGACCCCTTTTAGGACTTAACCTTGGATTCTAGTCCCTTGGGATCTCTTTTACTAACCACTTGGTTTCAGGGATGGTATTTCAGGGGAAACCCCGATTGTGGTTGCGTGGTCCCGCTCCCTTATCTGCTCATATTACCCTCTTTCCATTCTTTATTATCCATCATTTCTCACACATGGGTCCACATTCCTCCATCGAGTCCACATAGGGTTAGCTCACCCTTTCCCTTGTCCACACCTTGGGTCATGCCCTAGAATGAAGCCTGAAGGTTGATGCAGCTAAAAAGAAAGTTAAAATCATATATGGCTGCATTCAACAGGAAAAGTACCAGAAATGCAAAAGATGGCCGTGACAAAACATTACATGAAGCTCTACCCCATCATCATGGCCATCACCTTGGTTCCATGAACCTCCTTCATCATATAGGAACTCATGATTGTCCCAACCCCTAGTGGGCGAAGAACTGCTACACCTTAAAAGGGGGAATGCACTGCCATATCTTATACATCATGATCTAACTTCTTGAGCCCTGAGCAGTTAATCAAAGAAAATCGTAAAAAGGCAAAAGGCATATAAAGAACGGTGGAAAAACCAAGGCCGGGCCACCTCATGTACCACAATTTCTCCTTCCTACACATTATAAACCCAAGTGTAGGCTTCCCTCTTATTAGCTATCTGTGTACCCCAGCGTGTGACCCAGGGCTGCCCCTTCTCATCCCCTAATCCATTCACTTATTTGCCGCATGCCACCACCTTTTGAAGGATGTACCTTGACTATATTACCCCCTTTAGAAGTAGAGACCACTTAAAAGGATACCTGGTTAAACCCATTAGGGGTTTAGGAGACATTGGCACATCACGAAGCCCATTATAGAAGGGTAGGTCATTATGAAGTCCCCACCTATGGTCCATGATTAGGTAAGCTCATTTACTCGATTTCTCTAATGACTTGTTGTACTAGAAGCCTAGGGGATGCACTGGATCTTATGCAGGATTACATATGGTTTCCATTTGGGGTTTGGTCTCCCTATACGGGGTCCTAATCCTCTACAGGGCTACAGTGGCACATATAGGGTCTGTGTTGAGAGCCATGGGCCTCCACTGTAGCAGATTGCACTTCATGGATCCCCACAACCATTCTATGATTGCTCGTGGTTCACTTATTGGATGAGGAAGATGCACATGATCCATCATGCCCAACTGCCCCAGATCTACACCATATACTTGGTAGATGATCCATGACTTTTACGATGATGTGGCATCTCCTACATTATCATCCTAGCCCTTGGGGGCAACCTACAGGCATCTTCGATTTTTTTGGAGACCCATGAGGACACTTGTATGCCCTCACAGTGATTTGGAGCACCATTGGTTATTACAAGGGGCCAACCCCCTTGTCCACTGTTTTTGAGGTCCTACTTTTCATTGTGGCACCCATGTACCTCATTAGGCCTCTTAGATGGCCCTACAACATGGATAGATTATTATTTGTCCTCTTGGGACACTTACTTTTTCATTTGTGAGCTTGTTTGGTGGGCTTGTCACCAAAGGTTGTATTCTTAGCACATTATTTTATTTTTGGGGCTTATGTAGGCCAAGGAGGCTAATTCGAACTCCTTAGATGTGGATAAATACAAGTGAGGTGAGATCATTTCTCATCATCACTTTGGATTGGATCTCTCTCGTCTTTAGAGAATTTCACACTTTTTGCTGGAGGATGAATTTGAGCATTTATGGATGAATTTTGATGTATGGTTATTGGTTTATCTTCTTTTAGAGAGTCGTTATTGTCATTTGTGAATGGTTGGATATACTCTACTGCATTGTAAGTACGAAATTGTTGATGCTATTCTTGTTACTTTGTCATATATGTTGGATGGGATTTTTGTTGTTTTAAGGCTAATTGCTGCATGCAAATTGTTGCTTAATATTGTGGGATTGTCTCTATCGTAACGTTCTCTCCATGCATTGGCCCTTGTAGTATGATTGAAATCCCCTAGAGGTAAAATTTGACCTTGACAAGCCATTCCTGTAATGTCCCCAATTAAATTAATTTTGCTAAGATGAATTTCTATTTTGCAATTGGGCGTTGGGAAATATTTTGGCATGTAAACTTAGGAAAAGTGGGTGGAGGGAGTCCTCACTTAATTTTTGGGGAGATGGAGGCCACCAACATTAGAGAAAATGAAAGATTAAATTGATAGTGGAATATGGGGCCCACATAAAGTACACACTTTGGGAAGAAAGAATTCGAATTCCTTGAGGCAAATCGAATTGGTGGAGGGACCCACAAAGAATGCATGGCCAACAATTATAAAAGGAAGGAATGAGGGAGCAATAGGGGTCTTTTGTCTATTTGAAAATTGAATTTACCTTAGTTGTTCAGCTGAGCCAATATTGTGCTGTTTAGCGCAAGAGCTTCCCAAGGAGAGAAGCTCAACCTTTCTTAGGTGGACTTTGAGTGCCACCCTAGGAAGACTTTCCTTCATCACTGACACTGGAAGAGGTATCCACTACAGCTCCCACGCATTTCTGGAGTAGAGCATGCAGTTTGGGAGCCACCATTGCATAGAGGGAGGATTCACTGGTTGTTTGTGGAGCTGGGTTTTTGGGGAATTGACCGAAGCAGCTACAAAAGTGTTCTTTGATCATTTTCATGAGTGTGGATGGCAGCTACAACCAAGAGGACCAACCTACTTGCAACTCTCACTTTATCATACACAGGACTGCGTCATCTCTTCCATCACTGTGTAGTCATTGGAGTGAGACTCTTTTGCGGCAGTGTCATCTAGGGGAGTTTGGAGCTGGGGTGCTGGGAAATCATTGGGAGGGCAATTTGAGGAGGATTGCTAGAGTTTGGAGAGAAGAGATTGACAGGAGTAGCCACAGTAATAGAATCTGAATTTGGTGGAGGGCAAGCTGTGAAGGGTCAAATTTCGAAAGTTGGAACTAAGGGAAACCCTTTCTGGGTTTTGGGCAAGGAGTATTCTCCTAATTTTATAGAATTTTCTGGGCACCCTAGAGTGGGAAAATCAGGGGGCGAAGTCTGGCAACAATGTAGTTTTGGAGCAGCAACATAGTTTTTTGGAGGAGTTGATTATTGCAACCGTTTGTCTTTCTCGTACTTATCACTTGGTGCTTGTAGCTTGCTTTGTGGAAGCCTAGGTGCAATTTCTCCAACTAATTTGTACCACAATAGATATTATTAATAAAATTTGGCCAGTTTGGGGATTTGCAGAAATTTCTGGTTTGTGTATGCATTTCTGAAATTTTTTGTGTTATTTATTTGTGCATGTCTTTGTTATCATTGTAAACCTTCTACTAGGAATATTACAGTGGTATCAGAGCATGATCTTGGCCAGTTTGGAGTATCCAGCAAGATCATGGAAGATTTGGGCAGGTATGCACTGTGATGGGTGAACTTTAGACAAACCCATGGCTCAAGGAAGAGTGAGTATCATTGAGGGAAAAATGACCCTCACCCACTTTGATGGTTCCGCTAGGAGTTTTGTCAGAAAATGGGTACAAGAATTGGACACATATTTCTAGCTAAACCCCGTGAGGGAGGCAGACTCTATTAGACATGCCACTTTGCACTTGGATGGAGATGCTATGGAATGGTGGTACCAAGGGCTAATCCCTTTGGGTCATGTATGTATCACATCCTACAAAGAGTTCACATAGAGGCTCGTGGAGAGATTTGATCGAAAGGACACCAGACCCCCTCAAAGGGAGTGGATAGGACGAATGAGACCAAGAGACATTTCTATTGGTGGAGACCGGGCTTTAGATGTCAGAAGCTCGAGGAGGAGGTTGAGCAGGAGGACACACAGGATGGTGAGGGGTGTATCGATATACCCTGTGTGACGCAGGAGTCATCATTGTTGGAGGCCTCTTTGGTAGCTCCAACTGACATCTCAGTTGAGGGAGTAGAGCATACACTTGGAGGGCCATCTATTGATGAAATGCCAATAGTTGATGAGGTACCCAGTGCTATGACCCAGTTTCTAGATGATGGCTACCCACAACAGGTTGATGAGGTGCCTGGAGGCACACTTGTCATTGAGGAGGTACTAGAAGAGACGGAGGGGTCCAGAGTGGTGACCGATTTTACAGAGGATAGCTGCCCTCCCTAGATTCATCAGTTCCGAGCTAGCCTTCTAGCGTTGAGAAAGAAGGCCACGACAGTGCGAGAGGTCATTCTACAACAGAGCAAGGAGTTGGAGGGCATGAAAGCAATTTGTGCCGAGTCAACGACCAAACTAATTCATGTTGGGGAATAGTTGGGTTCTCTAATGGTTCAGTTGGAGTGCACATTGGAGCGGTGGGGCAACCTTACTCAGACATTACAGGCCAGTAGCACTAGTAGGTTACCACTACACATTGGAGAGGAAGAGGCAGAGTCACCTCAACATATTTTATTTGTTGACCAGGATGATGAGATGAGGCGACATGAATTGCGTAGGGTGCATCCTTGGCAGGATGGAGGGTTAGTTCCATGTATGGGAGTTTATGCCCTCAATCCTTCCCTTGGGGTTGGATGGCGAGAGATATTGAGTTGGTGTCTGGTGGAGCTGGCTAGGAGTTTAGATGCATCCATGGCCACAACTCAACATAGGCTATGGATTACTAGAGGAGCTCGAGGCCCAGACTGTTGTTGGGATCTAGGTGGGATTTTCCATCACATCGTGGAGTCGATAGGTCATGGTAGCAGCTACATGGTGGACTCGGTGGTTGGGTGCATCGTGGAGTTGGTAGGTCATGGCATGTTGGGTTGACATGGGATCGTAGGATGGTTAGACTACTCTGGAAGGAGTTGGTAGGAGGAGGTGGTATCGTCAAGTCACCGAACAAGGCATCATATGGAGACAATACTTTCTCATTGATGTATTGGGCACTAGAGCTACTGAGGTTCGACATGGTAGCATTAGTCCCGATTGCATGTGAGGAGTTGAGCCACATAGGTGTACCTGGGTAGATGAGGAGGTGTAGATCACATCGTCGTGGGTGTACTAGCAGAGTGGCGGATGCATGGGCACATATGGGATGGCCTATGGTACATGGTGCAATGACACTGATCGTTGATATCTAGTGGTGCATGAAGTTGTGCCACAGAGTTCAGGGCTAGGTAGTGGAGTGTTGGGGTGTGTATTTGTGTGCAACAGAGCATGATGATGCACAACAGTTTATTGAGGCTTTTTCGCCAGAGAGATCTCTTGATGAGGGCATCAAGAAATCCATTGGGTTTGGCACACTCAAATTTGGAGAGCGAGTTGATCATAGGGTCGACTGTGAGCTTCCCTTTATCACTCACCAGCATTGCACACTGATGTTGGGGACATTGATACCGTTCCTTGATGCTCTCATTGCGAGCAACAGAACCCAAGAGGTTCATCTGAGACAGTTGGATGGGGCATGGTGCATCAGGAGAGAGGCTTTCCAACTGTGGCATATGGGTAAGGCGTGGGTTGGTGGATGTAGGCTTGGGGTAGTCCAATCTTCTGTAGAGGTAACACTTGCATTGCACTTGAGCCCACACTCTGGGAGAGAAATGACCCCCTTTGGGTGAGACATTCCGAGGGGTCTCAGGAGCATCCACAACAGTTTGTGGACCTTACATGTAGGCGGATGTTTAGATTCTAGGCGTTGCTGGGGTGCGCTTTCAGAAGGCAAAATGATAGATCCCACTGCGTGGTATGGTCGGCGCAGGGCAGGTTTGTATGCACCAGATTGGTTTGTGATGTAAGGAAGCCATATATCGATTGCATGCAAGGGCTTGAGATGTGGTACAGGTTGGCGCCAACAACGGTCAGGACTATGCTGCAGCCATTCTGGCTATGGGATCTAGGGATTTGGTTGGTTGATTGGGTAGATAACTCAATGTGCTATTTTCTTTGCCACCTGAGCCAGCCATGTGGTCCCTCGCCCATCTGTTATGAATGCCTCTTTGAAGGTGGGCTTCTGACCCCAAAGGTGCGACTTTTCATTGGTATAATTGAGTAATTTTCCTTGTCATGGGCACGTTTGGGCATGAGTTGGTGGGGGGCATTCGGCGAAAAGAGTGGGTTAGGTTTGTATTTTTGTCTCCATTAGCTGATTTCATGGTTACCCTTGTATCCTAGTCCCGTGGGATCTCTTTTATTGGCCATTAGCTTCAGGGTTGGGGCTACATGGGAAATCCCGATTTTGGTTGCGCGGTCCCGCTTCTAGACACCACCTACATTACTCCCTTTCCACTCATTTGAGCCCCTTTCATCTCTTTTCCCATTCGGGTCCACATGTGTCCACTGAGTCCACACAGGGTTAGCCTTCCCCTCCCCTTGTCCACACCTTGGGTTGGGCCTGGAATGATGCCCCAGAGGTTGATGTGGCTAGAAAGAAAATAAAAAGCATAATTTGGCCACTCTCAATAGGAAATGTACCACAAAATGCAAAAGATGGTCGGGACATACAAATTTAGCATGTGGGAAAAAACCAAGCATGAGCTCTACCCCTTATATATGGCCATCACCCATGGTTATTATGGGCCCTAGATGAGCCCCCTCCATCATTAAGGAACCCATGATTGTCCCAACCCTTGGTGGGCGATGAACTGCCTCATCTTAAGGGGGTATCCACTACTACATGTTACACATCATGCTCTCCATCCCTTGGAGCCCCGAGCAGTTATGAAGAAAAATCAATCAAAGGTAAAAGGCATATGAAAAAGGGTGGAAAAACAAAGGCCAAGGTAACTCATGTACCACAATTTGCTCCCTCCTACACTCCTATACCCAGGTGTGGGCTTCCCTTATTATAGCTACCCTTGCACCTTGACATGCGGTCTGGATGATTCCCCTGATCCCCACTCCATTCCATTATTATATCATTTGCCACCTATCTCTTAAAGGATGTACCATGGACATGGCGCCCCCTTTAGAAGTTGAAACCACCTAATAGGGTCCTTGGTTAACCCCTTATTGAGCTTGGAGACACTTGTACATGCCAAAGCCCATTATGGAAGGGCATGCCACCATGAAATGCCACATTGATCCTATGATTTGTAAGCATTATTCTAATGATTTGTTGTATTGGAGGGCAAGGGGATGCATTGGATCTTATGCAGGATTGCAGGCGGGTCTTCATTTGGGGCGTGGTCTCCCTATACAGGGTCCTAGCCCTCAAGAGGGCCATATTGGCTCTTGTAGGGTGAGTGTTGAGAGCCATGGGCATCCACCATAGCAAATATTACTTCATGGATTTCCAACAGCGTTCATTGATTACTCATGTTCCACCTTTTGGATGACGATGATGCACCTGGTCCACCATGGCCAACTGGCTCCACAGTTGCACCACACGCTTGGCAAATGTTCCAGGATGCCTCCCGCTGCATATGGAGGGCTTATGTCATTACTCCAGCCCTTACAGATAGCCTACATGCATATTTGATCCACTTGGAGACCCATGAGGATGACCTTGTGCCCCCACGCTCACTTGGGAGCATCACATGTTCTTGATTGAAAAACTAAGTTGCACAAGTACTGCTCCCTACCCTTGGAGATCACATACCTCAAGCTTTGACGCTCCTGGGTGCTTGGGAGCTGGTACAAAACACTCCAAAAACACCAGAAGCTTTGTCGGGTACGAAGGAGATTTTCTGGAGCGTTGCTGGGAATGAATGAATGTTTCCGGTACTGGTATTGAGTGGGAACACTGATCTAGAGCGTGTGGAAGCTCTGATCCAGCGAGGAGCTTTTAAAAGCTCCTTGTTGGATCAGAGCTCCCACACGCTCCAGATCAGCGAGGAGATTTTAGAAGCTCCTTGCTGGATCAAAGCTCCCACATGCTCCAAATCAACGAGTACCTGACATAAAGACAAAACCCCATGAAAAACTAGCGCGAAATATTTGTTGCAAGAATAGGGCGACAATAATTCATTCTTTGCATCGATTTCCCTATATAATCAGTATCCCTCTCCAGAGAAAATCAAACCATCTGTTCGAATTTCTCAGGAGTTTCGTTCTTCTTTCAACTTTGTGTTTTGTTGCAGTTCACTGTTTCAGCCTTCAGGCTTTCAGCTTTCGGTCTCTGTTCCTCATCGTCGGTGAGGGACGCTATGTTTACTGGCAGTTTGGCAAGAGAAAGACTCTGTTTATTGGAAGTTTGGCTCAATAAAACGTTGCAGCCTGCCACTATTCAGGTAAAGAATCAGGATTTTCGTTACTTTCTTGTCATTTTCCAATGAGAAATAATGCTTATTTCAATTTATGACTTCTACACCAAAAAATACAAATAATTTCGTTCCTTTTAAAGTTTACCGTTCAGTGTTTTATGCATGTGCTACCTTTCGACCTTTGTGTAATAATTTGTGGATATCTGCAATTCTTAGTAACTAGTTTCTGGAGTTTGGTATCGCACAAGACAAAACATAATGACAATCATTTAGAGTAATGATGTTTAAGATTTGTATCTTCTGGCTTTTCTTGACATTGGACTAAAACATCTTCCTAGGTAGGCCATTCAATGGTACTTAATAACTTGTCCTCATTGCTAGACTATGAATCAGAGACTGAATTGGATATCCTATTTGATATCAATTGGTTGACAGTAATATTAAATTACTCAGTCCGCGTTCCTCTAGACATTCATTGGGTGAATAGAAGTCAAATATTGTCATTATGAATTGAGTCGACCTGAGAATCCGCGTTGGATTTTAATATTTATTCAAGATTGCGATGCTCTTTTTGAGGTGAAAAAGTGAGCTAAGCCATGCATATGCACATGTTATGTCAATTGCATTCACACTTTATGACGTCACAAGTAATAAGCCCCATAAATGGGTAATTATATGGGCTCATTTAGCCTCCTATTTCGACTTAATCCACCATTCTCATTAGTTTATTGCATGTTTTGATTATATTTATGCTAATAGAGTGAATTGGGTTAGTCATTATGCCAACAAGTCTAATGTGTGTTTTATGCAGTTCTTTTGGTCAATTTGGAGACAAAATCAAAGGTTTAATGAGCACTTGGCAGCCTAATTTGTGGAAGAACAAGGGAGAGGATTTATAGGAAGGTGTCCCCTTCATTTATGAGCCCTTACCTCGAATTCTCCATCAAAAACTCGGAGCACAAGGGGCAGCCAAGCTAGTCAAGTAGGACTGCTGTTAACTGCAAGTTTTGGCAACTTAGTCCCTAAAGTTTAGGAGGACTGTTGGGGTCCTCAATTTGTATAAATAAGAAGGCTTAGGGCCTCATTTCAGTTAGTCATTTTTTAGTCATATTTTAGTTAGATTGTAGTTAGATTTTAGTCAGTAGGTTAGCACTTTAGTGCAGCCCTGTATCAGCATATTTTCGAGTTTTTTTATAGACAGTTTCTGGGATGTAACTATTATTTCTTGATCAATAAAGATGAATCCAGCTTTGCACCAGCTCTAGTCTTTTTTAGGAGGATGTAGCTCTTGGGGTTGGGCCCAACCCAAGTGCCGAGTACCTCCTTTGTGTACTTTTATGTGTCTTTGCTGCGTTCTTAGGATAAAATTTGTTATTTAGGTTAAAATCTTGCTTCGTTACTTAGGTCATTTTTGATGATTGAAATAGCTTTTCATGCTTAGGTTGATTTGATAGTTTGGTAAAGGAAAAGACCTGCAAAAAGGCCACCAAGCAAACTTTGATCTCATCTCTCCCTCCTTGGGACCATGAGCTGAGACCAAGGCATACTTGTTGCCACAAAAACACCGTTTTGCTTTTCAATGCAATTGCTAGTGTTAGATTTTTAGTTGGAAAAGTTGCTATCAGTTGTATTTGCATGTTTAGGTTTTTTCTTGCTTAGTTTCTTTAGTTATCTTGCATGATTTTCTGTCAATAAGTTTCTGTTCATCATGTTTCTTGTTTTAGGTCCAATTAGGTCAAAATAGCTAGATCTTTGGTTTTCCTAGTCTTTGTTTGATCAGTTTTGGAAAATAATATGCAGATCACCTGTGAGACTTCCTTGCCTACCCTTCCTCCATCAATACAACCTGCTCCATCCCCTAACTCAGATTTTTGCCCTTCATTTGCCACATTTTCCCACTTTCCCTAATTTCTACATTCCTGTGCATCATTGCTCTCTCCATCCTTGAACAAATCCAATCACCCTAATCACTCTCCAGCCTCATGCACCAGGTCCTAGACCTCTTCACACCCTTATCTCACCTCGAGCACCACTTTCCCACCGTTTTTCCACCATCAGCCCTTCAAAATCCTCTTTTTGGGACATCCTGTAGAAGCTACAGAACATCATGTAGAAGTTACAGTACATCCTGTAGAACCCCTGCAGACTTCCTGTAGAAGCTCATGAAAGCGGTTTCTTGAGATCCGATCATTGTGAAACTCTCTGGAAGGGTGCTAGGGACCCCTTAGGCCCTCTTCTCACCTTCCCAACCTCTTGCAAGCATTTCCTTTCGCCAATCAACCTCTGCACAGAAAAACAGTTAAAGCACATGCATAATAATTCTGACAACTTACTCAAAAATACAAAAACATGTTTTTCCTGATTTTACTGCAGAAGTAGCTTAGTCACATGCATTTTACCTTTCTAAAAGTCAATGGCATCCATTTCCACTGCTTTCATCTCTTTTCTTGCGCTAGTAGGGTTAGTCGGTAAAACTAGGGTTTGCTAAGGTTTGCATTTCCTTTCAGCTTTTGGTTTCTTTCTACAAGTAGACTAGCCTCCTTTGAGTTAGCTTTCATTCATCACAGTTAAAAGCTTCTTCTAAGAGCTCATAGAAGTTGGCTTAAGTTCCTAGCGGACTTGTGCCAGCTGATCAAGTGACAGCTGCGGCAAGAGCTAGTACTTGTGCATATAGCACCATCGCTTTCAAGTTTGTTACGGACTACCGGGTTGATAAAAGTAAAGAAGGGGGCCCTAGGAGTTGCAACATTATTGCTGCAATACTGGAGCCCACCAACAAGCTTGGTGGGTCACATAATAATGGAGTACTTCGCGATCAAATAATTCACAGTTTTCATGATGAATTTTATATTTTTAACTGGCTAGTGACAGGCGAGATGTTTCCTTTTTTTTTGCAATATATCTATGAGTTTAACATGTGCTAAACATAATTTAACTTGACACCATTAGCATCGACATTTTGTTCATTTTGAAATGAATATGAATGCTCAGTTTCAAATTTGACTTTGGTGGTTGATTCTAGGGATAAATTAGACACGTCCTCTTATGTAGAATTCTCAGTTTCTAGTTGATTTACTGGTGGTAACAATTGTCCTTATGTACAACCAGACTCACTTAATTTTGAAAACAATCACTGATAATGAGATGAGTTCATTTGTTCCAAAGTTCCAGTGGTTTAAACTTTAAACTTTTAGTTTTTGATTTATTAAATTATATTTAGTTTTAACTTTTAATAATGTGATTGATTTCTTTTTGCCCTTTTAAAGTTTTATATTATGAGAGGACCTATGATCATTATTCATTTCTCATCGTGTTACACCTCTACCTTATATTATGTGAGGACTTACGATCGACTGAATCATTTAAGTGCATTCGATATAACGTTTTCCTTGCCTATTTATCCCAGTACTGACTCTGAGTAAAGCAATAGCATGGGAGTATTTATATTTAATAAAAATTAGTAAGATGGGTTTGATTTACAAAAGTAATTTACTCTGATTATGAGTTCCATCTTTGAAATAAAAGTTAAATCAAGAAATTCTGAAATTGCTATGATCTATCTCGCAATGTAGTGGTTATTTTCGAGACATTTGTTTTGCTACCAACTCAAAGATTAGATGTTACTCTTATGTAGCAAAACTTGACTGACATTCTGATTTTAATTTTTTGATGTATATTTATTATTAAGTTATTATGGTGTTCCTTTCTACAATTTTCCACTCTTTTAATGCCAATAACTTTTCACTATCCAGTAAAGATAAGGATAAGATTTTTGAAACAAAGTAACTTTTCACTATTCAGTAAATGTGTAGTTTTATTTAAAATAGAAGTTATGTAACTAAAGTTTAGCTAAAAGTAATTGGGACAATTGTCTTGTTTTATGCGAATTAAATATTTATTATTAGTATTTTGATTCTCTGTCATATATGTACATTTTAAAATGATAAAATCTAGTTCTTTGTTCTACTTCTAATTTTTTTGTATTTTGATGTAAATTTTCAGTATTGATACCATGGATAGAGGATTGGGTGGTGAATGTGGTGACACCAACAGTGGAATGAGACTCCCACTACCTCCACAAGCCCCACAAGTTCAAGAACATAATGCAGAGACAACAATAGGTACCCACAAACAATCAAACAACATTTCCAAAAGGCCCTTAATGAAGTTCATGAAAAAGATAACGTCGAACGAGGCAAAAAATAGTGGGGGTTGTGAGGAATGTAAATGCATCTTGTGTGATCATGTCTTTAAGGGTAGCTATACAAGAGTATGACATCATCTTTTGAACATACCTTGGTTAGGGGTGAAGGGTTGCACATGCAACCTTGAACAAAGAATGGAGATGACTAAGCTTCACATGAAAGCCAATGGAAGCAATGAATATGATAGTAGCATTATATCTCCTAATAAGAGAGGTAGATATGAAGATTCATCCCAATGTATGAATGAACAAAGTCACATCCAAATTGAGACTAATCAAGGGGTTCTAGTTCTAGGAGGACTAATGTAAGTGAATCCATTCAAAAGATGTACAATGTCATGCATGGAATGAACAAAGATTCATCCCAATGTATGAATGAACAAAGTCACATCCAAATTGAGACTAATCAAGGGGTTCTAGTTCTAGGAGGACTAATGTAAGTGAATCCATTCAAAAGATGTACAATGTCATGCATAGGGATGAAGCTAATGATGACATGGCAGATTTTTTTATGGCAAATGGAATTTCAATTATTGTCATTCGTTCACCATACTATAAAGAAATGGTGAGAAAAATCGTAGCTGCAGGGATAGGATATGCACCTTCATGATACAACAAGATGAGGACTTCATTGTTAGATAGAGGGGTGACAATAATGCATGGACTTATGGAGGACCTCAACAATCTTGGGTTCAATCAATTTGTTCAATTGTCATGGATGGTTGGACAGATATTCAACAAATACCTTTGTTGAATGTTATTGTCACGTCACCAGCAGGGCCTTATTTTTTAAAGGCAATTGATTGTAGTGGAAAAAAAAGGATGCTACTTTCATGTTTGAAATGTTGAAGGATGCAATTGATGAGGTTGGTCCTTCAAATGTTGTACATGTCATCATAGATGTAATGCCCATTTGTAGAGTAGCGGGATTGATGATCCAAAGTCGATATAGGCATAATTTTTTGACTCCTTGTTGTGGACATGCCCTTAACAATCTCTTAAAAGACATTGGTAAAATACATTGGATTGCAAAAATCATTTCAAATGCAAGGGAGGCACAAATGTTCATCTGCAACCACCATGCTTCCTTGGCAATTTACAAGATGTATTCAAAAAAGCATTTTTTAAAACCTGCAGAAACAAGATATGCTACATACTTTATTTTGCTTGAGTGCATGGTTGAGGTCTATGCATCTTTACAAGCCACTGTTGTTTCTTCAGAGTGAAATGCATGGACTGAGTCGAAGTCACCTCAAGCAAAAAAGATAAGAGAAATGCTTCTTAATGAGGATTGGTGGGCTGATTGTAGATATGTTGTCTCTTTCACAACTCCAATTGTGGAGTTGATCAAGTATGCTGATTCAGATTCTCCTACTCTTGGAGAAATATATGAATGTATTGATACCATGGTGGGTAAGATAAAACACATCATTCACCAAAGAAACCCTTCTTTGGAGTTTTTTTATGAAATCCACAAGTTGATAGAGAAAAGATGGATTAAACTCAATACCTCCCTTCACATGGCTGCATATGCCCTTAATCCGAAGTGGTATATGGAAAGACCAAATAGAATTCTTCCTATTGATGATGAAGAAGTAAAACAAGGGTTTCTTGATGCTATAGCTGAGATGTATACTATTGATGAACCAAGTGTGATACGGGAGGAATTTATTGATTTTGGTACATTAAGCCTTCCCGCATTCAACCAAGATGCAAAGAGGGACATCAAGCATTATGCTTAGAAGAAATCCCTTGGATGGTGGAGAATGTATGGCGGCCAGGACCCAGAGCTCCAAAAGCTTGCTTACGTTTGCTATCCAGGGTGCTAGTTCCTCAACTGTTGAAAGGAATTGGTCCACTTATAGTTTCATACACTCTGTTAAGAAGAATAGACTTACCTCTAAGAGAGCAACGAAAATTGTTTATGCGCATAGTAGTCTTCGACTTTGTTCAAGGAAGCTACTTGAATATTTAGAAGGACCTGCTGCACGAAGGGATGTGAATGCTGAAGATGCTGCCCAAATTGATGATGATGATGACAATCCTTTACCAAATGCAGAATTGGTTGGCATACCTTTAGATGACATTGTTGCCTTTGATGATGATGATGATTATGTTGATCTAGTACCTAGTGAGCCTTAAACTTATATGGATATCCTTGATGCTGAAGATCGTATTCTACGACCATCTTAGGCTTTGTATTTTTGTTGCTATATTTTGGCTCTTGGGCATTTTGAATTATGTACTACTTTAGGCTTTTTCCTTTTTTTCTGGTATGAACATCAATATGATTTGGGTGGCTTTAAGTTTTGGCTTTAACTTTTTATGGTCTTGAATCCTTTAAAAATTCAATTTGGTATGTACATTTAAATTTTAATCTTTACACTACACTTATTTTTTTTTAATAAATATATATATATATATATATATATATATATTTTAATATATTATATTATTTCCGTTGCCTACTTGATGTTTCCTATTAAATTTGGGCAAAAGCTTCTAGCTGTACCGGATACTTGTTCCCATGTACCCAAAGTACCCACTTACCGGAAGCTCGTGCAACATAGTTGAAAAACAAGGGGCCAACCCCTTGTCCACTATGTTTGGAGCCCATTTCTACATCATGGCATCCCTTGGGCTTCATCAGGCCTCCTCAAAGGCTCAACGACTTTGTTGATCATTCGACCCGCTTGAGAGGCTTATCTTTACATTATTGAGCTATTTGGTGGGCTTGTCAACAAAAAAATTGTTGCTATGTACATTATTTTATTTTAAGGGCTAAATTAGGCCAAATTAGCTAAATTGAATTCATTAGGAAGTGTATAAATACAAGTGTTATGAATCATTTGGATGATCATCACATTGGATTGGATCTTTCTCTCTTGTGAGATTTTTGCTATTCTTCTCTTCAAGAGAGATAATCCCCCCTCACTTGCCTGTGTTCTAGGCATTCCAAGTGAGGAATCTAGTATCTTGCTAGCACCCCATGGGGCTCCCCCCTCTTCCTCAGTTTTCTAGATGGGGAGTGGTAATTAACTACCAACCATAATAGTGGTTGTTAATCCCAAAGGACTTGGTGGGAATGGATCCCACAACTTCCTTGGACATCACACCTTAGCATAAATAATTGAACCAACTGATCTTTCCTATGGATAGGAATGGTTTGTACTTAAGCAAGCTTGTTGTAGGTATATCTGCATTGATGAGAGAAAATCTCATTCCCTATTGATGTCTAGCTTGCATTGTAAAGTTTCAGACTTAAATTATTCCCAAATTGAATCTTTTATGCTTGTCTACAAAAGGATCTTATGAAGAGCAAAGCTAGTGAGGTTAATTGAGAGACCTTAAAAGGGAAAATGACAAGACCTTTGTGACATTGATTTCCAACGTAGATATAATACTAGACAAGGTACAAAATTATGTTTGAAGACAGCAATTGAGCACCAATATGGTACTACGAGGACTTGAATATCAACAGGACAATGTGGATTATTATCCATTTTCCTCAAGTTTGGAGCAGTGTTTGCTCATCCTTTGAGTTTTGTTTTTTGGCAAGGAGCAGGGCCGCTTGGGAGCGGGAACAAGGATCAACATTTTCAAAAGTTCTTGTGTCGGGAGCGAATTTTTATATAATATATATTTTTATATATTTTGATGCATCTAGGTCAACAAAAGCATGTAGAATGATGAATTAGATATAAAAAGCGCAAAAACATGGATTAAATCATATAACATTATTAATTAATCATCTAGAAGTTATAATCTTCATCTACCACATCCACAAGTGAGTAACATACAACAGATCGAGTCTCATGATTCATCAATCTTAAAGTTTCAAGCTTTCAAAATTCAATATATATTGTTTATCATCATTGATCACTAAAGATGTACTTGTAACCATTACCATTACCAATTAACCGAACTATAACAAAGAAATATCGAACATGAAATGAAATGTTTCAACTTTCAACTTTCACGAAGCATCATATTCATAATTCATTACCCATGAGTTATACTTCTCAACTTCAAAATTCAAACTTAAATTGTCAAATATTATTTACGAAAAATATCATAATAAATATGAAAGAGTCAGTAATTATAAAAACTACTAGAAACTAGAATAGACAAGTAAATCTCTTATCTACTGCTTCCTCTGGCTCTTGACACGAGAAATATCTAATTTCTGAGAAGCTCATTGTGGTCTATTGGGAGTCTCCTCCCGCATAGTCAGACGACCATGTCTAAAACTAGAACCAAAAGGCACATGACCTCCACGTGAGTATGTAGATGGAGGTGGCAGTAGCAAAGGCAAAGCTCGTGGAACTCAAGCACTGCTACTAGATGATGGGGGTGGCATGGCTGCTGCTATTGCTTCATCATCATCCTTCAAACATTTTGTTTCCAATTCGTCTAGATGTATAGCTCCATCCTCCAAATTATCTTCCTCTGGGCTATCATCCCAAGTCATATATGATATATCAGCATGAGCCTGCTCACAATAATGTGTCAACAACTTCAAGTTGTAGTGCACAAAAACCAAGTGTTATGCCTAGTTTTCATTGAGGCAATTTCTTCTCACACTATGGATGAAGCTATAGGTGCTCCAACACCTCTCTGTAGAAGAAGTATCTACAACTTGTGAAAGCACTTTTTTTGCAAATTTTGCCAAAAGTCCCTGGCTGCCATACATGTCCCACCATTGAAAACATCCAATCTGCCCCTATCTTCCATTGCATGCAAAGAACCAAACACTCTAGTGCTAGTGAAGTATTTGCCTAATTCTCCATGCAATCTAGCACACTCCTTGTCAAAGACTAGCTTGTCTAATGCTGTCATATACCCATTTTGTACCTCTGGATCTGTATGAGATTTGGTCCTAACCCCGCCCCTAGGTGCAGGTTTGCCCAACCAAGATGAAGAGTAGTATTTTGGCATAAGAATATATGCCAAGGCATGTAGTGGAACATTAAATTTATCTCATTGTGCACACACAAAATTGTAAATAATATCATACAAGTTGGGATCTTTCGGCTGAACAACATCTTTTATTTGCCCCAACATGTTATCCATTTGCTCATACACCTCCCCAATCACTGGTGCATCTGTATCTGCAAAACGAATCATGTTATAAATGGGCTTGGTGTATTGCAAAATTTCCCTCACACATCCCCAAAATAGATCATCAAGAGCGGTCTCCTCCACCTCTTCAAAACCTTCCCTGTCAAGTGTGACTGGAGCCATGTTCTTTAATACCTACTAGTGTTGACTTGATACCATGTTAATGAATGATTCTCTTACCTTCAAAAGGTGCCAAAAGGTGAGGTAATAACTAGCAAATATAGTCGTCCCACACTTCAACAACTCTAACCTTGAGTGACTGTGGAAAAGCCCATGGGTATTGCTATTATTGGTAATAATTTTTATCATTCTCTTGCCTCTCTTGTACAAATCACCAATCCATCTGTGTTGAGGTTGTTTATACTTAATAATATCATGCATCGAAGGGTTCATTATGTGAACCAAACACCCAGACCAAAATATGTTGGGGTATTTATCCTCAATGATTTCTCCCGTTGTCTTACAATTAGAATCATTATCAGTGATGACTTGGATGACATTGTATGGCCCAATACGTTCAATTGTTTGAAGTAATGGTTTTGCAATGTTGATGGCGATCTTGAACTTTTCTGAGTAATCATATGCTGAAAGGAAGACTACACCACTAGTAGACACACCAAGAACACTTATCAATGGCTTGCGTTTTACATTTTTCCAACCATTAGATACAATGGATAGTCATTCCAAGAATTTGTCAATTTACCCAAAGGATGTGTTATTTTGGCTTTTTCATGATCAACTCCCACGGTTCTAGCCTTGTCATACCCAGGGCTCTTGTATCCTTTAGGGGCATCATTGATGTTGCCAACCATTTCATGCCAATAAGGTGAGTGAAGAACATTGAATGGTATCCCACATGCATAGAGAAATCGGATTTTTTTTGCATCCACATCATCCTTACACCCTTGATCAAGGAAATCTGATATGGTTCTACACCTTAAAGGGATGTCCATGCATGTGCCTCCATATCCACTACCATGGGTGGACGCTGATGGAGTTCTTAGTCTATGTGTTGTGGGCTAGTAGTGTCATGTTCAAAGTCACCCTTTGACCTATGTATTTGGCTCTTTGTTCTTGTGACACACTTCCACAAGTTTTGATTCATGTTTGTTTATTTCCATCCCATGCCATTTTCCCTCGGATGCTTTTTGGCACGGGTGTATGAACCTGTGAAAGTGATTTTGTGATGGAGGCATGTAAATTTATTCGTTCCACCCCCTTTCCCTCCTAAAAGCCTAGTAACATATTTCCACAAGGGGGTTTGGTCTACTTTGGTTTTTTTGCCCTCATCATCTCCACTCTCATCTCTTCTTCCTCTTAGTACTCCTCTCCAGGGCTTTCAAATCCCCCGCTACCCACTTCATCCTCTTCATCACTCCTGCTCCCTAGCACCATCATAACAAGAAAAGGAACCAACATCAAGAGAATGGCAAACCATATAGCCATGATGTTTGAAGTTTTGAACTTTGGCGGAGTTATAGTTTCTTGCTTGCAATAAAATGGAGGAATGGGAATGAGAAAGAGAGAAGAGAACATCTTTCATTAACAATGAACATATAAAAAACACAAATGCTAGATTAGAGTCTAGAACCTACCTCTTTGGCTCTCCAGTGGTGCCTTCAATCCCAAGCTTCAATCTCCCTTGCAATCCTCAAGCAACCCTTTCAATCTTCCTCTCACTCACCAAATGATGCATTGTGGGAGGGGAGGAAGGTTTTTTCTTCTTTTGCCTTTCTTCTCCCTTGAATTAAAAATCTTTCGCGTGTTTTTTTTTTACCCCGAGGAGCGTTTTTTGCATGCGGGAGCAGTTGGGAGCAATTGCTCCTCAACTTAAGAAATTGCTCCAGGCGCAATCAGGGAGTGATCGCTCCTCAACTGCTCCTGTGTTCACTCCTGGAAAGGTAGGGATCACAATTTTTTTAGGAAGCGCGCTCCCGAGGTTGCTCTGGATCTGTTCCCGAGCAAAGCACGCTTCAGGAGCAGATTTTGGGGGGGGGGGGACTCACCCACAGCCCTCACAAGGACTAAAAAACAATTTAATTAAATTGAAAGTATTTGGTTTCCAAGTGGAAACTAGTAACTTAAATTTTAGATCACTTGGCATATTGTTGATATCCATTTTGACAATAGGCCATATGCTTTTATGCAGGTTGTAATATTCTATTTAGAGAATTATAGTGAAATATCAAAACGTGAGCTAGCTACAACAAATAATAAGACATGCAAATATGAACATTCACCCTTGCAATTAAAAATCAGAAACCATTGAGCAGAAATAATAGAGCTGAGCCATTTTATTATATTTCCAATAACAAGCTGGGTACAAAATATAGTGGAATTAGTGCACCTGGGCTTGCTATACCAAGCATGCAAAACCCATATGAATATGAAGGAAACTCCATGTTGAAAAGGGCTCACTGGCCGTACGCTCTGTTTAGGAATTTTCTGCTGCTGCTGCTGCTGCTTGAGGCAAAATGTGATTTGGGATCTCAGATTTGCTCCAAAAAATCTGCAAAATTAGACTTAGGCTCTTCAACCCCAGACTAGCAAAACCTAGAAATGTTTTGGGCTAATTCCGACCCTCTGGAATTACCCAAAATTTGAGTGAATGTCCTTCTGAATGGTTCTGCGTCCCACCCAAAGGACTGCTGCTAGTTTGGCCTTGGTTCCTCCCTCCAATAGCTGGGAAAACCCTTGCAAATCCTCTCTGAAATTAAGAATGAAATCCCTACTCTAATCCAGCCCAATTCCTGCTTCCAAATCTGACCCACAAATGCTACCCAGGAGACCTTTGTGCAGGTCCCTAGAAATGATGAATTCAACTCTCACACGAGCAACAATCTCCAGTCCTGAAACTCTCCAAAATAGCTCGTCCTTCCACAAGGAAAATTTCTGCAATTTATCTAGGTGAAACTCCCCTGGGAAGACCCTCAACCCAGCACCATGAAATATGCTACTGCGTCCTCCTGAAAAACTCGCACTGGCTGAAGGAAACTCTGAAATGGCTCACAATAGCCAGAAATTCATCCCTCTTAAAAGCTACAATCTCTCCCTTAGGGTGACAGTTGGGGTTCACCGAAAGAGAGTTGGAAATTTCTCCTTGGAATTCCCTATGCTGAACAACACTAGTTGACTTGGCTCAACAACTCAAACAAACTCTATGTGAAAGATGCACAATCAAAAGACCCCAAAAGTGAGCTTCCTCCTCATATATATAGCTGTTGCCCCTTCTATTCCTTGTGGGCCCACCAAATCGAGCTCTTCTCTTGCCTCCTTCATGTGGTGCGTACTTCTTCTAAGGGGTTCAAATTCCTTTTGGGTGGCCCCCACAACCCACCATCTATCTAATTCTTATTTATCCTATGTTAGCCAATCTTTCTCTTCCACAAAATTAATTCATACCTCCACTCCTTTCTCCTAAGTCAAAACATTTAGGATTATCAAAATTGCAAAAATTGGAATTCCACCTTAGCAAAATTTATTTGTTGGGGATATGACACAGGTAACCTACGGGCTTGGTATCATAACAAGGTTTGTACCTTGGCCATACTGGTGATATATTTGGCTATGAGAATGGGTATGTTATGCATTCAGAAAATGGTTGTGTAACATTATAAATACGTTTTTGCTAGAAGAATGGAAGTGATCAAATCAGGATCGGTGTTGGAGACTGCTATATTGTGTGTTTCAAGCAACTATCGAAATTGAGTTGTGTAATATTTGAAGTGACAGTATGGCTCAAACATACACATTCAACATGCCAAAGAGGTACAACGTTGGTGGTAAGATTGGATATGTTACTGATCCATGATTTCATCTTTCAACTGTCTGCAAACTCTTATTATGTTGAAATGATCTGTGCTGAAATTGAAAATGATTTGGGGAATTGCTATATTTGAATTCGTGTGGCACATCAAGTGGCAGCTACTCGTCCATTATTAGAACCAATTGTATGATATATGTTGAATATTCATGCTTATTATCCTAATGCAGGTCCAGTTCATGTTTGCATTTGACCTTTTACAATGGAGTTCCCATTTCAGATCAAGTTGATTATTTATGAATGATAATTTGAGTGATTTTCAGAGTATAGTCTTGTTTATACATGATCTATATTTGGTTACATATATTTGGGATGCAATTTGTGTTAGTTTACTCTCCTTTTTCCATTTTCTAAAGGTTTTGCTACCTGCAGTTGTCTGTTCTAAATATTCAAAAGCAATGTATGTGAATATCTGCACTATAAATATGCTTTTCATTAGGGCCTAGGCACACACAGAAAAGTTCAAATTTAGGCTTTAAAGAGAACTACATTTTCAACATTCACTATAATGCAGCCAACATAGGTTGAGAATTTACTCTTCAAATTTTACGTTGTTCTTTTTCTTTAACTGTAATCTTCTTGCATTCTTGATGAGTAGATTTCTTGTCCCATAATATGGAATGTTTGGTTTTAAATAAGCCTTATGCTGACAACATTTACATTTATTCTGAAACTGCAATCCCGAGATGTAAATGGTTAGAGTTGGATTTCCATGTGAATTTCCTTTGTCATGGTTTTGCAGACATGTGAAGAGCAGCAACAACAGTCGAAACAAAAGCATGCGGTTGTTCAGCAATTACTTGATTTGCAAAAGTCACAGCATCTGGCTTTAACTGAAGTACAAAATCATCAAGAAGTGCAAGCTTATGTTCCACCACAGGTGCAGGGGGAGGTGCAATCCATGGAAAGTTCTCTTTCCAGATCATTGGAGGATGATTTTCAAATACAAAGTCAGCATTTACAGAGGCAGCAGAAAGACCAGCAACAAATGAAACAGAATTTCCAAGAGCAGAAGATGCAGGGCGTTTCTTTAGTTATACCCGAGTCAGAGCCTCTTAAGTCAGATACAAACATGGAAATGGCCATCCAAGGGGATTCTTTCTGGCGCTGTAGTGCTGCAAGTCAAACAAACCAGGTAGGTACTGCTTAAAATAAATGGAGATGATAGATGCATCATTGAATGGAACTATACAAGAGGATTTGTAGGCCATTCAACGATAGTAAATTATTATAATAAAAGAAGGGAGATTTGACTTTAACTTGTAATGTATTGGAGCCTCTCATGTTAAATTGTTTGAATATGGGCACTTGCAAATTTTCCATTACCAAGTGTATTTGGTCTCTGATATTAATTTTTTTTTTATAATTGTGTTCCTGATTATAAAGCTTTTCTAGGTTTTTGTGAGGAAATATTAGCTTTGGCAGTAACTTGAATCCAGAGACTTTGCATCAAGTAAATTCATTAATGTCCAACTGATGACCACAAAAGTAGGTCAATGAGACTGAAGAAGTGTACAGTCAGTATGACTACAATGTGGGAGTGCAAGCACATCTCCTAAAAAATGCTAAAAGTAGTAACATATAGAGAGAAAGAAACCAGTGGTAGTGCTGCCACGACACGTATATAAGAGATTAATATCTATTATATCATGAGAAAATTGCTAGTTTACAATGAAAAATGAAACATGAAATAGTGAAATATTTTGCCATGATGTGAATTTTGTAATACAATGCTCTGTAGATATGTAACTTTTAGGCAGTGTTGATATTTGTAGCTTGGGTAGGTACTTCGGCAAAGGCTTAAAGTGTTTAAGTGTGCAGAAGTACCCCAAATTCTCCTTAGGACACTTGCTCAAATATGAGTAAGTTGTTATTGTAACTTAGCCTAAGTCTAAATTAAGAAAAACACATGATTAATTATGTTGGCTATTGAGCTAAAAAAACTTAAGAAAGGTAAAGCATTTATTTTAGTGATTATGTTTTAATCTCAATCGTCAATCTCAAGTGAGGTGAGATCTAATCTCGACCATAAATCACTTTGGAGATTAAGGCTAGGGATTTAGCTCAATCTAAAGTTATAAAAGCAAGGCTAAGGAAAGGAGAAAGACACACCATATAGAGGCACAAGCCATTGAGAGAGATTTTTTCAAATGAAAAGTGAGATACTCAAGTGTGTTGGGTCCAAGGAAGGTGCAGGGGTACAACATTGGAGATCCAGATCAACCAAGTATATCAAAGACAAATCGAGGGCCTACTCAGCTAGATCAGACCTAGGGTATGGTGTAAATGTATTTTTCTCAGTTGAGCCTATTACCGCTCAAACTAGTAGGGGTCCTAGGAGGGGATCCTATAGAGAAACTACTAGGTCGAGGACAACAATGGAGCGATAGCCCACCGTCACTTCAACTAAGGCTCCCTGCTCTTTACAGACTTTCATCGATGGGAGGAGTCTCGGTATGAGAGGAATGACAATAATGGATATGTCAGTGAAAATGATGAAAGATGATTCCCAAGGCTTATTCACAAGAGAGACTCAATTGTATGGCTTGTTTGCTTTGGAAGCAAGTTGATGGGCTCTCTAGGAAGGGCCAAGAATATCCTTAGGGATAGGTTATGGGATGCTTTGCCAAGATGGTTCCTAGTCCCACGAACCTTTGTGGAGACTTGGCTTTATGTGATCTTTGTGAAATTGGAATCAACAAGTTGTGGGACCACAAAAGGCCAAGTGGACCCACAATTAGGTCAAGGGTATGGAGTTGATCAACCAGTAATGGGCTTGACCTAATTGGGGAAGGGAAGAGGATCAAAGAAAGAGTATACTTTTGATAATTTAATTCTATGGTCGTAATGAGGTTTCTAACCAATGGGAAACCAAGGGCAAGAATCTATCTTTGAGCTAGGGCTTGAGATATCTCAAGATCCCACCATCGGGATTTCGTAAAATTTGGAGGGCTTCTAGAGGACACACCAACATAGTTGTGTGCAAGAGATTGAATTATTTTAATGGCTAAACCGTGAGAAAAGTGTTGCCCTAGGTGACTTATGGAGGCTAAGCCTACAAAAGGAAGGGGAGGTGAGAGAAATAAGCTTTAAAAGTGATCAACTACGGAGGATTAGTGCTTTGTCCTTTGGGAGAGATGGAGTCAAGGAGAATTTATGGTTTGGAAAGAGTTCACCCAATCAAGGAAGCCTTCAAACAACTTCACATGGCATTAGGGTATGAGAACAACTGCTTCAAGGTATTTACACTTCAATTTGCAATAAATGATGACTTTTCGAGATGTATTTAACATAAAATATCTCTAGGAACATTCACACATTCATACATGGCCCATGACATGATGCAACACTATAAAAGATTAAAATTTTCCACCAATTCGTATAGAAAAATAGTAAATTTCAGACTTCTATAGCGAAAACCCCAACAACATTCATGTGACAAAAGTAAATAACAAGAATAAGCATGAAAATAACACTTACATGTAAACAAGAGTATATCCAATCATCAAATTATGCCAATAGAGAAGCTCCAAGACAAGAGAGAGATATCCAAACATCAAAATTCATCCATATCATCCAAAACAGTCCTCCAAAAGGTATAGCGAAAATCTCACAAGAGATAATAACCCAATCCAAGTGATGATCAGAGAATGAATCACCTCTCATATATTTATACAATCTCTAATGAATTCGATTTAGCTAATTTGACCTAATTAAGCCCGAAATAATAAAATAATGTGCTATAATAACATTCCTTGGTGACAAGCCCTCCAAGATAGCTTAATAACATAAGAATAAGCCTCTCAAGAGGGAAAAATGATCAATATAGTGAGTCGTTGGGCCTTTGAGGAGGCCTAATGAAGTCCAATGGGTGTCATGATGTGAAAATGGACTCCAAACATAGTGGACAAGGAGTTGGCCCTTTGTTTTCCAAGCAAGAATTTGTGGTGCTCCCAAGTGGGTGTGGGGGCACAAGGACATCCTCATGGGTCTCCAAGTGGATCGAAAATGCTTATAGACCATCTGTAAGGGCTAGGATGATGACATAAGCCCTCCCTCTGTAGCGGGAGACATCCTATAGACCCTGGAACATCTGCCAAGTGTATGGTGCAAGTGTGGAGCCGACTGGGCATAGTGCACCAGATGCATCATTCTCATCCAAAAGGCAGAACATGAGAAATCAATGATCGGTGCTGGAGATCCATGAAGTAGTCTTTACTATGGTGGAGGCCCATGGCTCTCAACGCTCACCTTACAAGTGCCCATGTGGGCCTTTGGAGGGCTAGGACCCTGTATAGGGAGACCAAGCCCCCAAATGGAAACCCACCTGCAACCTTGCATAAGATCCAATTCATTCCCTCACCCTTCAATACAACAAATCATTAGAATAATCAAGTAAAAGAGTTTACAAATCATGGAATCAATGAGGCACTTCATGGTGGCATGCCTTTCCATAGTGGGCTTTGGCATGTATAAGTGTCTCCAAGCTTAATAAGGGGGTTAACCAAACACCATATTAGGTGGTTTCAATGTTTAAAGGGGGTGACATGTCCATGGTACATCCCTCAAATGTAAGGTGTCAAGTGATATAAGAATGGAACGAAGTGGGGTCAAGGGAAGAATCCAGGCCACATGCTATGGGACAAAGGGGTAGCTATAATGAGAGATGCCCATACTTGGGTATATGAGTGTAGGAGGGAGAAATCATGGTACATAAGTTATGTTGGCCAACAATTGTGGTACATAAGTTACCTCGACCTTTGCTTTTCCACCCTTCTTCATATGCCTTTTGCCTTTTATCGATTTTTCTTTGTAACTGCTTGGGGCTCCAAGGGATGAGAGCATGATGTGTAGTATATAGCAACAGGTACCCCCTTTTAAGGTGGGGCATTTCATTGCCCACTAGAGGTTGGGACAGTTATGGGTTCCTCAATGTAGTGGGGGCTCACCTAGGGCCCATAGGAACCAAGGCGATGGCCATATATAAGGGGTAGAGCTTATGCTTGGCTTTTGCCCACGTGTTAAATTTGTGTCTCAACCATCTTTTGCATTTTGTGGTACATTTCCTGTTGAGAGTGGCCAAATTATGCTTTTCTTTTCTTTTTAGCTGCATCAACCTTTGGGGCATCATTCCAGGCCCGACCCATGGTGTGGGCAAGGGGAGGGGGAGGCTAACTCTATGAGGACCCAGTGGACCCAGATGAGAAAAATGATGATTGGGTTAAAATGAGCAGAAAGGGGTGATGTGTATGGTGTCGGAAAGCGGGATCACACAACCAAATCGAGATTTCTCATGTAGTGCCAACCCTAAAGCTAGTGGCCAGTAAAGGAGATCCCATGGGACTAGGATACAAGGCTAAACACCAAATCGGGCAGAGGAGATGAGCACAGACCTGCCCACTCTTTCCGCCGAATTCCCCCACCAATCCATGACAAAAACTGTCCATGCAATGTAAACAAAATTGCTCAACTAAACTAATGAAAATTCATACCTTTGGGGTCAGGAGACCCACCTTCAAACATATATTCATAACAAATGGGCAAGGGACCACATGGCTGGCTCAAGTGGTGGAGAAAATGGCACATTGAATTATCTGGTTGTTGCAAAGGGGTTGCTGGCTACCGACTAAGGACCATCTAGGAAAAAAATTTCTCCTATGTATACTACCCATTGATAGTGGGTAACATCTGGCTCTAATTGGGACACGAGCTCTTGGACAGGCGCACAAAGCTATTTGAATGAGAGGTCATGAGAACACCAACAATCTCTTGGTACCACAGACCTATTACCTGCACTTATCAAAGACCAAGCACACGGGGCAACATGTTTTTTATGGTGTCTTATGATCACCCATGCTTAGTATTAGGCCATAAAATCAATAGAAAAATAAAGTTTATTCTAAATGCAACTAGTCTACCTTGGAAACATCATATGATATTATTTCTAATGAGGAAATCATTATGCAATGCATCCTACCCTAACATGCATATGGTACAAAGCTAACACTAAGTGTAATCATAAAGCTAGTGCAACCAACATATCATCAAATCAATATAAATACGTTGACCTATATGATTACTCATGTAGCAAATCCCAAATCGAATGCAGATATAATCACCAGGAGGATGAAGCGGGTGGGAGGTGGTAAAATATGATCCCCATGTGAGGTAAGAGGAAGCCCTAGCAGAAGGAAAATAAGTCAATCTAGAAGTGCGAGGCTTTCCCTCTAAGTACACAATGGTGCAATGAATGATCACTCTCAAGAAATCCCTATCACAATCATTGTTCATAATATTATGCTTTTTGGATGCCACAAGGTCATGATGGGAGGGGAAAGAAGGATGAGGGAAGAAAAGAGTGCGATAAGCGGGTTTCTCAATGTGACGGTCACATTGGAGAGGGGTGGTTATGGAGTGATCATAATCGTGAGGGTGTGTTCGAGGTGGTAAAATATATTCAATGAGGGGTTCCTTCTTGGCGCTATGCTTAGAAAGGGGACAGGGCTCATGGTCACTTGATATCATATGACAAGGGGTTAGCGAATCACTTATGGATGACTTAAAATGATGAACAAGAAGGGAAGGAGGTGGTGAAAGCAAAGTATTGTATTCAACGAGATCTTTTTCTTGAAAATCCAATTCTAGAGGCTCACGTGATTTGAATATACTCACGGAATCATAATGAAGGAAGGTAGGAGCAAGAACGTTATCAATTCTATCATCATTAGTATCAAAGGTAGGGTCTTCCCAAAAAGGAGAATCAATTACTTCCAACTACCCCTTTTCATGCAAGGGAAAATAATGATCCTTCTTCTCAAGGGTATGGATGGATATGTCATCATAAATAATGCCCGAGAGAAAGGGGAGACCACTCTCAACCTCATCTTCCTTGTCGACGTCATAAATGGGAGCACAATCAAATTGAGGCCATCTTTGCCAAGCTTTTTCCAAAGGTACCAGCTGCCATACTGAAAAGAGTAAGTTGTTTATGTATTTCCAACTAGTCTGCATGGATAGGGACCATGCGCTCCAAGCAATCAATCAATCCGGCTCTGAACTCCCCATCCTGTAGATCTCCTTGCCAAGCTTTATAATGGTACTTTGGGTTCAAAAATACCCAGTTGCATGTATAGGATGATGGAGTTGATTGTTCCATCTGCTATCAATGATCTCCCATATACGGCCATATTTAGCTAACCTATCCTTGTAAGCTGCTCGTATCTGCTCCTTTGCTTGATCCATAGCCTCATAAATGTAGCCCATGGCAAATATTTCCCCATCCACCATCCTTAGCACCTTAACAAGGGGCTCGGTAATTTCACAAGCTCTGCAGGCCTTTTCCAAAAATAATTGTCTAAAACTTTATTTTTGGTGTCTTTGTCATCCTTACGAGCCCACCGAGATTTTTCTTTTGAGAATTGAGACATTGCAACGTGAGGAAGTGAGTTGCAAATCTCGTAATTGTAGGCCTAACAAGTTCTTTTCTACCCAGTGTTTTTCCTCATTAGGCTCAATACCCATGAGTGGTTGTAAATGTCTTTTGTAATGCACTTGGCATGCTCTACAATGTTTTTTACCCACTGCACTTTGCCTATGTCGTCAAGCATGAGCTCTATGCAATGTGCAACACATGGAGAAGTTTCTTTGCATTGTTTTTTCCAATGTTGATCCAAAGTGGGTTGACGACTTGGCTAAGAGGAAGTGGGATTAGCAGAGGCAATGGTGGTAGAGGATGAGAAATAACTCTGGATGTTTGTTCTCTTTGTTCCTTTAGATTGTTGGCCAAGAGCAGGAGGAACATAGTGAAAGGGGTCATTGGTGGAAGGGATAGAAGAGGAGTCTTGAATCTCATAATCACCATACCCACTCTCTCTCATGGCTTCTAATAATTCCCTCTTCTTTGAAATTTCATCTTGGATGGCCTTCTCCCTAGCCTTCGTAAACCACGCTGTGTGGGTCCGTTGCGGCCTTGGCAATGAACCGACCGGTTTGACCATAAATCGATCGGTTCCGTTTCTGAAATTTGGGCGAAATGGACCCATGAATTGGGTTTTTTGGCCGGTTTGACCCGGTTGCCCAATGAACGGGCCGGTTCGACTGGTTTTCGGTTCAAGCCGACCGGTTTTTAAAACTATGATCATGACGGATGGGCAAGGGTGCATAATGGATGGCTCAGGTGGCAAATATGGTGGCACATCGAGCTGTCTGGGGGTTGCAAAGGGCTACTGGCTATTGGTTGACGACAATATAGGAGAAAAATTTCTCCAATGGGTGTCACCCACAGGTGTTGGGTAACGTTTGGTTCCAATTGGGTCATGATCTCTTGGTAGAGTGCATGAACGTACTCGAACAGGGAGGTCATGAGAACACCAACAATCTCTTTGGACCATAGACCTGTTACCTGCACATCAAAGACCAAGAACATTGGGCAACATGTTTTTGTGGTGTTCTATGATTTCCCATGCTTTTGGTAGGCCATCAAATCAACAAGATTTTTTTTTTTAAATTCTAAATGCACCTACTCTAGCATGATAAAAGAATATGTTGTTAGTTCTAATGCAAAAATCGACATGCTATGCTTCCTACCCTAAAATGCATTTTATCTAAGGCAAAGAATAAGTGTAATCATAGAGCTAGTGCAACCAACATATTATTAGATCAACATAAACATGCTTGCCTATATGATTACTCATTTAACCGACCCAAAAGCCAACACAAAAACAATCACATGAAGGATGATGTGGGTGGGAGGAGGGAAAATATGACATCCATATGTGATAGAAAGGAGTCCTAAATGAGGGGTAAGACATCGACTTGGAGGCTCTAAGCCTCTCCTGTAAGCACAAAATGGAAGAATGAATGACCAAACTCAAGAACTCCCCATCATGATCATTGTTCATAATGGTGTGCTTCGTGGTCATTACAAAGTCATGATGGGATGGAAAATGGGACCGAGGAAATGAAGGGGCACACCAAACAGGTTGCTCGATATGATGGTCACATTGGAAAGGGGAAACGATGGTGTGCTCATAATCCTGAGGGTATGATTGGGAAGAAGGGATACATCTATTGAGTAGCACTTCAACATCATACTCAGGAGGGGGAAAGGGTTCATTAATATTAGTGATGGTATGAGAAAGGGCAAAACAGGGGTTCATGGATAATGCAACTAAGTCATTGGGATCTTGGAGAAGGCAAGGGAAAGTAGGGTTCTTATCGGGGTCATTATCGGTATCATAGACGGGGCCAACTACTTCTGACGACCCTTCTTCATGTATGGGGAGGTCATTATCGGTATCATAGTCGGGGCCAACTACTTCCAACGACCCTTCTTCATGTATGGGAAAACTATCATCCTCCCTTTCCATGGTGTGAATAAAGAGATCATTGTGAGTAGTGTCCTGAAGAAAGGGACAATCAATTTCAACCTCGTTGTCAGTATCATAGATAGGGTCATTGCTAAAACGGTGGTTGGCAACTTCCCATTTTCCCTTGTTGATGCATAAGAAATCAGAAATGTCAACCTCACAGGGAGCTATAATACCCAAATTCTTAAAATCTTCATCAAGTGCACTTTCTTGAATGAAAGACCCCATTTCATCATGCTCATCTTTGTGGGTTTGAATAATGCTTTTACTCATACCATATTCGTACCTAATCCTGAAATCTGCAGTGCAAGGATCTTTCATGGATGCTTCATTTGCTTGGTCATCATGATTTTCCTCCGAATCTTTCCATTCTTCCATATACCCCTTATTCTTATGTGGGTCTCCCACATGTGGGTTTTCATTAGGACCATCTCGATCATTCAATTCATTGGATTATGTGGGATGACTTTGTTGAAAATTGTAATATATTTCGTTGACTAGCTCAATCAGGGTCTTGAAAGCACAAGTATAGTGAGCGAACTGAAAGAGACGATCAAGATCTTTCTCATAGGCACATTGTACTAGGTAGAGATCCTTGTTCTTCGTACTACAATATTCAAATATGAAATCCCTATCTTTGCACTCTATTAAATATCCCTAATATTCAACAAACAAATCCATGCTTTCTTGTAATTTTTAAAGGTTTTTGTGATTAAGTTTATTGAAATGAAAGCGAAGAGCGGCCTCTTTTTCACAACAAGCTATTTCATGATTTTGCATTTAGGATCAAAATGGAGTCGCCTGGGTGAATCTAGATTCTAGATGCCTTGATAGATGCTTGCTTCACCCTATAAGCATTTAACTTTGTAGTTCGATGAAGAACTAGGGCTTCGTTCTTCTAATGGAGTCGCCAAAATGATATATCGATGATTTCGTAAGGGAAACAAGACACACGTCTCGTGTCTCTGGCAACAACGCCAAAAATGTTAGCGCTCAATTTAGTAGGGGTCCTAGGAGGGGTTCCTATGGGACTACTACTAGATTGAGTGGCAACAATGGGAGGATTTCTGGTATGAGGGAAATCACTTTGAATGATAAGTCAATGATTGGATAGGTAGTGATCTCTAGTGCCCATTCACAAGAGAGACTAAAATGATAGGGTTTGCTTGCTTTTGAAGCAAGGTGTGGGGCTCTCCAAGAAAGGCTCAAAGGAGGCCTAAACCTAGGGATTAGAAATATCTCTTGATAAGGGATGTCCTAGATCCAAGATTCCTAGAGATAAGAGGTTTCTAAGTGGCTTTGTGACATAAGAAATGGTAGATGTGTGGGACCACAAAGGAGCCCAAGGGGAGCCAAACAAGACCTAGGATTTCATCTGAATCTTCAAACAAAGAGCATAGGTCAAACAAGGGGGAAGAAGGGATGAGTAATAGATGGATTTCATGTGAATCTTCAAACAAAGAGCCTAGGTCAAGCAAGGGGGAAGAAGGGATGAGAAATAGATGAACTTCCTTTGAGTTTTCAAGCATAGGATATCCCTTAGAAAGCCATTAACCTAGAAAGACCTAAATCCAAGTGATTTTGGAGCTAGGGCTTGGTGTAACTCACAAAGCGACTGAGGGATTTGCTTCAAACTTGGAGGGCTAGTGGAGGGCAACCCAATAAAGTTCCTTGTCAACTCGCTCAACAAATTGGTGGCTAGAATGGAATTCGTTGGATGCCCTAGCTAGGCCGTCTAGGGTTAGGACAGAAAAATTGTGAAAAAGGGAAAAAATTAGGGTGATCAATAAGGAATTGAGACTAGTGCCTAGCCAATTGTGGAGAATGGATTCAAAGTGAAATTGATTAAGGATTTTTTCTTTACGAAGGAGCTTTCCTACAACTTTGCATGCCCTAGAGAAGCAACTACAAGTTCACAAGAAAGATTTATACTTAAAATTGCCAAGTAATGGAGTTTCAAGGTGCAAAGAGTGAACCCACCCCTAGGAATGTTTCAATCTTCTTGCCAAAATGAATGACATATGCAATGAGCCAAGATTACCGAGTGTTTAAGA
Source organism: Pinus taeda (assembly GCA_000404065.3). Lineage (NCBI taxonomy): Eukaryota > Viridiplantae > Streptophyta > Pinopsida > Pinales > Pinaceae > Pinus > Pinus taeda. The sequence continues at coordinate 136,013 of APFE030980778.1, forward strand.
ATTTCACATCACAATAAGGGCACAAAATAACCATAGCAATAGTGTTCAACACATTAGACGATAAGCATGTAAAATTTCACATAAAAGAAAGCACTTGCATGACATGAAGATTATTTCGATCCATTATACTTGCAAAAATGAAGCTCCAAGACAAATAATAAATTTCCAAACATCAGAATGCATCAATTGATCTCCAATTCATCTAGCAATAGCAAGTCCGAAATCTTTTTCTCCTAAGAGATACAAGTCCAAGTGATGATGAGGAATGAAATGAACCTCTCATAAATATATATGATCCTCTAAGTGATTCTACTTGCCTAATTAGGCCTAATGATGCCCCTAATAATAAAATAATGTACAAACAACAACCGTTTCATGACAAGCCCACCAAAATAGCTCCATAATAAGAAAAACAAGCCTCTCAAGAGGGCCAAAATGATAGAAAAGTAGCTAGGAGGGTTGTTGGGAGGCCAAATGGAGTCCAACATATGCCAAAATTAATGAAAAGGCTCCAAAATTTGTGATGAAGGGGATGTCCCCTTTATCTCCAAGCAAATGACATGTGGTGCCCCTAAGCGGCTATGGGGGCACACAATCATCGTCATGGGTCTCCAACTAAATCGAACAAGCATGTATCCCATCTGCAAGGGCTAGAACAAGCCCTCCCTTCATCTCCCATGGTGAGACATGTTATCGCCCAAATTGTATAGGTGAATGTTGTTGAAGAATGTAACTAGTGTCGGTCTTCATAATTGTATTTAAGTCATGTATTTGTCAAAAGAAAGAAAAATAAATTTTATTATTAAAGAAATTGACTTATTAAAGCATGGGTTTCACGCTTGGGTCAATTATTTAAAGGTCAAAGCCTCCTTGTAGGTTTCTAGGGTTTATGTCAGGTGTCCTTGTCTGTGTCATAATGTAAAAATCCCTTCTTGGGATTTATTTGTCAAGAAAGAAATTTATTTTAATGTAAAATAGGTCTTCTAGGCCTCCTCCACCAAGTCGGCCTCAACAAGGGAATTTGACCTCACAAACTCACTATATATTGGTGAAATATATAGTACTTGTGAAATGTATTGAACATGGTGAAATATATTGTAATTGTAGCAAGTAAAAATTGCTTTAGGAGTTCTTCCTTCCATAAGGTTACCCTGCATCAAGAGTTTTGTCTCTTATTCTCTTGTGTTCATTCTTTTGTGAATGATTGTTTTTTTTGCTGAAGTTTAAGGGTTTCTTTTATGTTATATTTTCATATCGATTGAGGTACATAGCATTGCCTAGTTATTGTCCAAACATCATTATCAAAAGTTTAATAACAAGTTTAGTTATTTGAGTAGGTCCCAGTTCCCTAAGTGAAATATATTTTTTAGAGGCTTAAACGTTTGCTTTAGATGTGAAATGCACCTAAAAATTCCTCATTGTGTTTCTGCTAGCATTTCCAAAGCATGAAACACCAGGTGAAATATTTGACCATGTTTCCAGCACATCTGATTTATGTTTTCTGTCATTTTAGGGGCTTTAAATGCAGGGGGTCAGGAACTTCCTGCAATATAGTGAAATACTAACGGAATAGAAGTTAGAACTATGGTATGCAAACTATAATATAATAAAAGGTCTTTCCAACTGACATATCCTTAAAGAACTTGCGAGTGTGAAGCAAAGAAAAGTTCAGTAAATGCTTGGAGAAGATCTATAGAATAAACACTTTAGAATATTTACATAAATAATAATAATGTGTTACCTAACCCTGGAACAAACCTAGCAGGCTAGCATATATATTTGCTAAAGTATGTTTATTGAACCTTTTGCAATTCCTTACTTCTGTATACTAGAGCATAGATCCTATCAGCAATTTTACAAAATGTGATCATACCTCATTATCAAATGCATCTCATGAACTCCACACCTCATTATCAAATGCATCTCATGAACTCCGCCTTCCAGAATACCTACAGAATTTTAAATGTAGGAAATTAGATTGTACGAATATGGCAAATTTAGAAAGTTGGCATCATTGAACCCTAACACATGATGATCTGTGTACTCACATTATCTATAATGAGGCCTTTATAGAAGTATGTGCATGTTGATGAAACGTTAATAGAGATATGTGTTTTATTCCTTTCTGTAGTACCTAAGCTGCTAACCAAGAGTGTGAGGTTAAATTTTTTATATCCTCTTGTATGTTTTCCAAAAGAAAATCAGGAAGGGTTGCATAATCTGTTTGTAGTTGGGAGTTAAATGTAATTTGATATGTGCTTTCTATTTGTTTGTAAGATACTTTCTTGGCTTTCTAAAATAGTTGTCTCAAGTTCTGCTGTCATTAAATTTTGCAGCTATGGGATCAAAACATGCAAGATCTTGGAATATGTGCAGATGATGATTGTTGTGATGCCTTAAATATGTCTGATGTCAATCTTATCTTTGAAAACTATGAAGATATATTTGGTGGCCCCCAAGTTGAATCATCATCTATGTTTGAGGATCTAGAAGCTGCCTGCTCTTCCATGGATAAAGTTGTTTCTGTTGCTGATCCAAGTGAATGTAATAACCACAACCTCAAGGTTGAACTCTTATATCCTGCAATACTTATTTTGTTTGTCTTGCTGGTCTTTGGTAGATGTTAGATTTCTATAGTTAGACAAATAAAAACCATTATTATGTTGGATCTTACAAAACATGTATTTCTGATTTTTATTTTATCTAACTACTCCAATTGTGAATGATTTGCAGTTATTTTCCATGAGAATAGTGATTGTTATATATATATTATATATATATATATATATATACTCTGTACTTCTTAGGTCCCTCAACTTTGAATACTTCTGTCCAAAGATGTTCATTTCATTTGTCTTCCAGTTTTGATAGGTGTCATTGCTCCAAAGATAGACAAATAAGAAGGTTCAATAATATATATATATATATATATATATATAATATATATATATATACTGTACTTCTTAGATCCCTCAACTTTGAATTCTTCTGTCCAATGATGTTCATTTCATTTGTCTTTCCAAATATAGACAAATAAGAAGATTCAATATCTAATTATGTTGCAACTTGGAAAATGTCTTCATAAATTTTAATTTTTTCAACTAGTCGAAAATTGTGGCAACCATTTTGAATTATTTACAATGACAATGTTTACTATCAATATATAATTTTTAACCATGGTCAATGTTTACTGCCATTGATTATTACTTTTGCAAAATGGGTAGAGGCCATACCCACAAAAAAAGCGATTGACCAAGTTGTCATGGATTTCCTTGAGGAGGGAATTATTACCAGATTTGGTGTGCCCGCCAAGATCGTGACTGATAATGCCAAAGCATTCGGCTCTATGGCACTAACATCAATGTGTAATGATATGGAATAATCCTCTCATATTCATCTAACTGGTACCCTCAATGAAATGGCCAGGCTGAATCAAGTAACAAGAACCTCATAAAAATCATTAAGCGAACGGTAGGAGAAAACAAGTGAGATTGGGATAGTAAGATCAAGTATGCCTTGTGGGCTGATCGCACCACCATAAAGGCTTCAACTGGATATAGCCCATTTCAATTGGTCTATGGCATGGAAGTTAAGTTACCAGTCCAACTCCAATTGCCTGTCCTTGAATGTTTGAAGGCTTTCCCTGATCAACAAGATCCCATACAAGCATGAATTGATCAACTCATCGAGTCTAATGAAGTCAGAAGGAAAGCCCTTGCCCAGCTCGGCCGGAATCATGAAAAGATGAAAAATAAATTTGATAAACATGTCAAGAAGAAAGCCTTCGAGCTTGGAACGTTAGTTCTCTTATGGGACAAGAGAAGAGAAAACTTGGTATGCATAAACATTAGATAATCTATGGGTAGGTCCCTATAAGATAGTTGACATAGCCGGTATAAATTCCTATCATCTAGACACTGTCAGTGGAGAATGCATTCCCCTCCCTGTGAATGGGCAACTCCTTAAAGAGTATTTTCCCAAAGGTACTTGACATTGTATATTATATGCATGATAGAGTAGGATGCATTGCATATTGATTTTTGCATAGCTAACATCATCATGTCATTTTCTCATGCTAGAATAGGTGCATTTAGATTAAACTTGCATTTTAGAATATATTTAATTTTTTTATGGTTTTATTATTTGATGAATCTGAAAACATAGGCGATAAAGGTCTGCCCAGGATAGATGCTTCCAACAATTGTTTGTGATGTGAAAGATACAGGTCTATGGTCCCAAAGAATTATTGGTGTTCTCTTGAGCTCCCCGTTCAAGTACATGGTTCGTGCCGTCTACAAAGAGCTCATGTCTCAGTTCGACCCAAATGTTACTCACCAATAGTGGGTGACCCCATAGGAGAATTTTTCTCCTAGATTTGTCTTCAGCCGACAGCTAGCAGCCCTTGAGAACCACCACTGTAGCTGATATATGTGCCGGTTGATCTGGTTTTCCTGCATTGGGTTTTTTCGGGGACATTTGTCCAAAAATAACGGTGTCATAAGTTTTGTGTGTGCTAACATTTCTCAGTTTCCAGCATTTTATTTTGCAGCGTTTATTTTAGTTGTGAAGAAATTGCAGTGTGATTAATTCGATATTAATCAAAAACTTAATACACTGATAATCAGTTAGGAAAATTAATTCCAGTTGCCGCATTTCAAGGAATTTTCACATGTAGGGCTGCTGGCTGGTTGGCTGTCCAAAGAAGGAGACAAATTTTCTCCCATGAGGTTACCCACATTTTGGTGTGTAATAGTTACTAGGAAAATCCAATAACTTCATGAAACATCTACCTCCTAACACCATCACAGTTAGGAAAATTAATTCCAGTTTCCGCATTTCAAGGAATTTTCACATGTAGGGCTGCTGGCTGGTTGGATGTCCAAAGAAGGAGACAAATTTTCTCCCATGAGGTTACCCACATTTTGGTGTGTAATAGTTACTAGAAAAATCCAACAACATCATGAAACATCTACCTCCTAACACCATCATTACACCCTTGGTGGGGCTAGAACTATCATCCATGAATGAGATGTAGCACATCCAAGATGTACAAGTATACCAAAACCACTCCAAATGAGATAGCATTTTCCATAACCATCAAATATGCAACCATGTGAGAAGACAACCAAACCAGCCAGCATAATCATCTGACCGAGGACAAGTGAGATTCCCCCAACCTCCATCAAATGATCCAATTCTATGAAGAGAAGGAGCTCCATGAAGATGTATCCTTCCATGCCAGTCCAATTTTCCATGATACCAGCTGCATATCTGCATGATTATGATGAAAATCACATTGTGGAACCTCATACAATATGTGAGGATTAACACACATTAAAGCAGATCTAAACGAAGAGATGATTGTATTCAAGGGAGCAATAGCCACACTGGTAGCCACCTTGTCATCTTGAATGATTACTATTTCCAGCCCAACAGTAACCATATTAAAAAGACCACATCAGGGCTGTGCACCTTCACAAAGACAGAAGTTTAAATATTCAAATTTCCAATCATTCATTTGCACCCGGCATTAATCATCAAATGTGCAAAGTGATATCTACAGAGTTCTCGAATCCCACTTATATCTCCCAAATTTATTGTTTCTGATGTTTTGGTGCATTCTGCAGCTATCAACAGCATAGTTGTGCTTTTGGCATTGACTGTTTTAAGAAGCTTGATCTTCTGATCTTGGATTTTTGTTTATACAGAATTCTGGAGTGGAAATTGCTATGCACTGATTATGGTTCAGTTTGCTACAATAGAAGACAAAATCCAACCATTCCAACAACTTCAATAATTTACTGACCTGACGTGCATTAGAAAATTATCACAATATATCTCAGTTGCATATCCCTTTCTACTTTACTGATGTTTAATACTTTAGGATGTTTTCCTCCAGGCATCTTCTGCACCTGCAGGTTGCTATGCAGTTTTATCATCCCAGGGAGCTGGAAAAGAGGGAGAAACTTCACGTCCTATAACTGGAAGAACAGTCCAAGGTGCACCAGGTCCAAATGTACCTAGCAATATTAGACATTATGTGCAGCCAGCGCCTGCTTGTTTGCCACATTCTCTCTCAAGCTATAGTGGGGATGGCGATGTTGCTGATTATCATGACTGTGGTGTATCCACTATGTTTCTGAAGGGAGAGCCTCCATGGGGATCTACAAACACCGATTCTGCATTTTTGAATGCTAGGGGTAATGCAATGATCAGATACAAGGAGAAAAAGAAGGCCCGCATGTATGTCATCTTTTATACGCCTTTTGAAACTCCTACTGATGAAATTTCTCTGGATCGTTTTAATTCATAAATTTGAGGTTTTGCATTGTTCCCTATCTACAGGGTTAGAAGTTGTAACATTCCACGAAAATATAGTAATTAACTATCTGGTATGTTTCCTTGAAGAACAGGTATGATAAAAAGATACGCTATGCTTCTCGTAAGGCTAGGGCAGATGTACGAAAGCGCGTAAAAGGTCGTTTTGTGAAGGCAGGAGAAGCATATGATTATGATCCCTTAGCTACAACCGGGTTTTATTAAACTTTCAGCAATTTCTAGTGCCGTCTATATTTAATTTTCATGACTGTTTCAGTCTCAATTAGTTTCCAACTTGGCAGCATAAAAAAGTGCCATTTGGATTCTAAGATATCTACCTGTTTTGATAAACCTGAGCAACATCTATGTAAATGGATTATTGTATTGTCAAATAGCATCTAGCATGGCTGGGTAAACCAGCTTCAGTTCATGTATCTTGGTCACTCGAATTTTCACTGGTCACTTATTTTGTTTTTGCACCCAGTTCAAAGTGGCTTTTGTTATTTTACTTTGGTCATGGTCCATGGACCAGATCATCATGGCTTAGTGTGAAGGCTTTACTGTGTATTTCGTTCATGTCTACAGTGTGATGACGGAGAGTGAGTAGTCATTTCTATGTATGTCAATTCAGTTGGTTTATATGCGGTTCAAAAAATGACTTGGGAACTGAGAGTGTACTAGATGATAAAGAGTTGGGATTTTGAAACGATGAACAGCATGTCTGTGAGAAAGAACAGTTGTTACTGCAAAACTATTCTAATATGCCTTTCCTTTTAAGTTTTAACATTTTGGGAAGAATTTATAATATATTTGTACGAAAAAAATCACAAAAAGCAGAGTTAGGAGCTTGACAAAGCTTTGCTTACCTTCCCTACCTAAGCAAGGAGGGCCAGCTTTTGACTGAGTCTCCAGGTCAGCATGTGAAATAATTTGGAAGAAGATAATGCTTTGTTTTGCTAAGCTATCCATCATCCTTCTATTACAAAGACTTTTCTTCAATACCACCAAATACAACCCTAGGAAGGATACAAATATGAGCCAGAGAACAAGGAAAAAATTTCAATCCAGTTTCTTGTAGAACCTCTGGGCTTTTTAGATACAGACGTTCTCCAATTAACAGCCTCCAAAGATGTCCTGGAAGATCTGTTCAATGTTGTTTCATATTTTCCTTGCAAACTGTCACTCACTAAATGTTTTTCTGATAGCCTAAATATCATCCTACTAGATATTTTGATTTCAAATTATTTTTTATTGGACACCCAAACAATGTGATGTCTCAAGCAACATTTGAAAATGAATTTTATGGAGTTTGTTTTCATGTTTCTGTTCAACGACTGCTCCATTTGTTGGAAATTGGAATAATAATCAGTAGTCTTGAAATTGGCTTAGCATTATAACCGTAGTTAGCTACGTCAGTCTCTGAAGATATTGTATAACTGTTCCTGAATGTTAATCTTTTTATGTCATATGCAGTATAATTCAGTTTTATAATTTGCAAACTCGTGAAAATCAAATCAAGAAGAAACCTGGTAGTCTACTTTCTCTACCGTGAGGTTTGAATGCGTTTTAAATTTTTGAAAACTGCTTTCCTTCATCACTTGGATTATGCCTTGCTGACTCTTGTACATGCAGAAATTTCTTCTTTCAAACGGTGATCAAATATCGAGCAGCGTCTGCTCAGAAGAAAGTTGCACCTTTTTGAACCTTGTTCATGACGTTTGATAGACGACATCTTTTAAAAATCTGCCTTGTTTGATGGAATAACATATTAGCATTTGGTTTAGTGTACTTGCAATGCAACCACTTGATGTTTTGGCAATTGACTAAAGTAAAGTACATCTCTTGTATTTGTATGATCCAGGTAGCCCCAGAAACACTCCGTGATCAAAGAGAGCTTAAGAAAGACTCAAAAATCAGAGTTATTGGATTGTAGTGAAATTGCGGTTGGATTGAAGAGCTCGACGCAAGCTTTCCAATGGCACAAACGATACCTCAATCTGAGTCTTTATGTGAAAATTATGGCCAGTCAAAGTTTGGTCGACTTGGCCCATTGGCTAAAGTTTGTAGAGTGCCAACTAAATTTGGCGGAAATTAACGAAGCAACAATTTAACACTTTATGGCCACTGTTTCAAACCTAGAATTGACAAAATTGTCGTCTACTTAAAAAAACTAGTGACCCCAAAAATCAGGAATTTTGTTACCAATTTATTATAAAATAAAAAAAAAATTAAAAACCCCTGCCACTCCCAACAATATAATATAAAATGTTATATTAAAATGGCCCAAGTGGGTCGGCCGTTCAACGACCTTACCATATAATGGGGGGTCGGCGGATTTCAAACCTGCCCGACCAAGTGGGCTACCTGCTAACAGGCAACCCCAAATTTAAAACAATTACCACTTCCAAATAATACAAAACGCCACCTAACAAACTGTGAAATGCCATATGGTGGGGTCGATAGGGTTAGAACCCCAATCGTCTAGTCATTTGTCATCTGCCCAACGAAGGACAAAGGAGGATGAACGCGAAACCCAATGTAGAGGTGGAACCCTGAGAGGGCACGAAAACTGAGGAGCGAAACCCTAACGCATGGGAATATGCAAAGAATCTAAAAGATTCCCTTGGGGCCAATTTTTCACAGTGTCGAAGTTATCTTGAGTTTATACTCAAATTACTCAGTTTTTCACATTTCGCAAGGAGTTTGATGGTGTAATCAGATTTTTCATCTGAGCAGCAAAATTTCAGTCAACCTGCAGAACCAAATCTTTATGGAATCTTAGAGATTTCCTAGAGGCACGAAATTGACAGTTTAAGAACTAGACCAATTTTATACTCATTTTCTCAGTTTTTCGCTAGGAATGTGATGACGTGATTAAATTCTTTATCTGAGCAGCGAAATTTCAGTCAACCCCGAGAAGAAATCTTTGGGGAATCTTTGAGATTCCTAGGGTACCATATTTTGACCAAAGCAGAAAGGGGTGGAATTTACAATGATTTTTCATGTAGTCCATTTCTTCAGCAAAACTATGCATTTTCAAGCCATCCCCGGAAGTGGAGGTATAAGGTGTCTTTTGTACATGAATATAATTTGATTTCGCTGTAGATTAATGAAAGAGACTTCCCCACATTGAGTAAGGTCCGAAGACGTAACCCACACTAGGTGAACTCCGTTATCAGCTTGTTTGTGTCTTTGCTTCTCATGGTTGTCATTTATTTCCGCTTCTTTTGTGTATGCATTTCATGGTTACATGCCCTTTTGAATGCAAATTTTATATGCATCTTTGAAGAGAAGATATCCGAATCAAGTTTGGTATCAAAATGGGTCTTCTGTTGATGTGAATTGCAAGTGTGTATGATAACCAGGGAAAAACTCTGTAGAGGTGAAGACATCCTTTGATCCAGAAGCGGAGCGTGTAACACAAAGAAAGAAAATGTCAGATGAAGATGTTCGGTTGGAGGAAGAGCGAAATTATCGCAAGATCTTCTATGCCATGGTAGAAAAAGTGGACAAATTATTTGCAGAGTATGAGAAGACAATGGAGAAACTAGAGAAGAAAGAAGGACCAGATGATCATGCCTTGATGAATCATGAAGGAGGAGGAGAAGAGCCTCTTGAACCTTCCTCCATCTTTCAACGAAAGTTCTTTTTCTTCTTCTTCTCGTCATTCTAGAGGTAGAAAAACTCATAAAAGGCTTTTTTTCAAGTTCGACGTTAAGTTTGATTTGTCTGTGTTTAGTGGAGAATCTAATGCAGAAAAGCTAAATAACTAGATCAGACATGTTGAAGTATTTTGCTGCATACAACGAATCAAAGAGGATGAAGCCAAGATCCAGCTAGCATCCTTTCAATTGAGTGGCACTGCTCTCACCTGGTGGGAAGGCAAGCTGCAGAAATGTGGTAAGAGTAGTTGTAAACTTATTTCATCTTGGTCTGAGTTCATTTATATTTTAAGAGGACAATTTTATCGATTGGGTTACAAACAAAAGGCCATGATGGAATGGCAACATTTGAAACAAAGTAAAGTTCAAAATTTTAAGAATTTGACAGAGGAGTTTAGAAAATAAGTATTAGCATTGAATGTTCCACTAAACTCTCTTGAAATGTTGATGAAATATATTGGCTTTTTGCATAGTTATTTGCGTCATTAAATGTTATTATTTGAACCTAAAACTCTTGATGAAACAAGTGTGAAGGCTATACCTCTTGAAAGCAGGGTGAAGTATGAGCAAGAGGATTGCCTAAAGAGGACAACAACAACTAATAAAAATGAAGCAAATCCCACTTGTACTCATTGTGAGAAGGAAGGGCATGATAAGGAGCATTGTTAGAAACTACATCCGGAATTGAGGCCAAAGAGGAAGGGTAGGAAGGAGAAGAAGAAGACAATTGCAACTATGCAACAAGACCAAAAATCTAAATCAAAGGATGACGAGAAGATCACAGCGATACGATTTGTCGATGTTGGACCAATTGACCTGGGATCAGACTCAGGCAATGAAATGAAGATTGTAGCGCTTTGGATTGCAAAAGATGGACCTATTGACTTGGGCTTTGATTCAGATGATGAGACAAATATTTCAACAGATGTTGTACCAAAAATGAGGAGGCACCAAACATTGCATGGCTCCAAGAAGTCGAAGAGATCAATCAAAACATTTAGGCAGACAATGTAGAATTAAGAGACTCCTACAAAAAGCAGAGGAGGAGAATCAAAGGTTGCAACATCAGTTACAAGCCAATGAGGCCTTGGAAAAGTTGCAGCATAACAAGCTCGAGGTAAAAAATGATTCTTCAATTTCATGTTCTTTTTATGATAATGATTTCACTACTTTTGAGAAACATATTACAAGAATTGGATCAAAATTGTTGAAGAAGATGGGGTATCAAGGGAAGGGCCTCGACATTAATGGTTAGGGGATTTGTGAATTCCATCAAAGTGGGAGAATTTCCTTGTTATGCAGGACTTGGGTATGTCAAAAAAGAGGTTGGAGAATGCTCCGAGACAACCAATGAGCAACCAACGATGGATGATGGGAACACCTCATCACATTCTAGTGATAGCGAGGATTCCACAGGCACTCATCAGAGGCACACCAAGAATAAGTGTTTCAAGACGATCGAAAAAGTTTGGAGGATAAAGAATCATTGTATTCACTGCAACAAGGATGGACATCAAAGAGCCACATGTTAAAAACTTCATGACTAGATAACACCTATGAAAGAACCAAATGGTTAAGATGTTCAACAAGCGAATTAGCTGCAGGGAGATGACCCATTCACTTTGTTGAGCGAAATGGTTTTATTAGATATAGTAGTTTGTTGTGGCCATATTATTGTAAATCATATGTTGTGAAATGATTGTAAAAATGATGTATTTCATTTATGAAAGAAACATGATGATATTTTGGCCTCTTTTTGTTAATAGATGGGGTATTGGTTTTTATTATGATGTACACTTGATCAAAGAGTGTGTGTTATAAACTCTTGGCAAGTATGAAGATGCTTGTGTTATGTAATTGAACATGTAGTTTGTAAAAATTGTACTACAGGTTTGCAGAGGATGCCATATTCGATTCATCACTTATGGCTTCGAAGAACAAAAGTGAAGGAGAAGGAAGTGTGCCCTATCACGACATTTGTTGTATAGACAATGCAATACAACAGATTCTAGATTATGTTCATGCTTTTGGAGGAAAAAAAGCTCCTTAGTGGAGAGGAATAGTCCTGGTGGCTCAAGAATCTTTGGGGAATCTTTGAGATTCCTGGGGGACAAGATTTTGACCAAAGTAGAAAGGGATTGGGATTTACAGTCGTTTTTCACCAATAATTCAATGATGTAGTCCATTTCTTCAACATAAGTGTGCATTTTTAGGGCATCTCCAGAAGTGGAGGTATAAGGTGTCTTTTGTATATGCATGTAATTTGATTTTGTTGAAGATTAATGAAATATGTTTCCCCACATTGACCAGAGCTTGGAGACATAACCCACACTGGGTGAACTCTGTTATCAACTTGTTTTTGTCTTTGCTTCTCATGGTTGTTGTTTATTTATGCTTCTTTTATGTGTATGCATCTTATGGTTACATGAACTTCTAAATGCAATTATGTATGCATCTTTGAAGCATAAGATCCAGATCAATATACCTATGGATTAGGGAAAAGGTGAATTCAACCAACCATTTGGTAATAATTTTCTTTTGTATAGTAGGTTGGTATGAAAAATTTTAGGTAATGCTAAGTCGAGTCACAACTCACAAAGCATGAAGTAGATGTTAAAGCAATACTTCAATGTTTGCAAGTAAAATATATGTGAAGCAGCCAAGGCACATTTGTATAATTACGATATCATTTGAAATCAATGCTAGCATGAATATGGGCTATCTCCAAGTAAACATTGAGTTTAAGTTCTAATACTCGGCCAATATTATGCTCTCTTTAAAAGTTTAGATATTCAACTTTATGCTCTTTTATATGATAATATTAATTTTATGGGGCAAATAAGAGGGAACAAAGATGCTCCTTTTGTTGGGGCTTCATATGTATGCACCTTATCCCTTATTTAGGGGGTGGTTCTCGTTGGAAAATGGGTAATAAAGGGAGTAGAAGCAAATGCTCCTTGGTAGGTTTTAGTGTTAGGTCCCTATAATACTAGTGTATTCTCTCATTGTTATTGTCAGTGTAGTCCCCTATTGTTATTGTTGTGCCCAGGTTGTCCCCATATTGTTATTATTGTGCCCCATAGATGCTCACTATTGTTATGGTTATGCCTTTACATTATTATTGTTATGTCGGCTTATATTATATTATGACTCCTTAGACTCCTATATATAGAAATTAGGTTTTGTAATTTGAATCATCCATTAATTGTTAATTTATGTAATGTAAATGAGGTTTACCCCTCGAAGAGGATAATTTTTAAGTCGTTGATTTATCTATTTGTGAGTTGGTTGCATAACATTTGGTATTAGAGCTTTGGATTCTAGGGTTTTGTTCTTTCAAACAGGTCATCGTACTATTTTCGCTATAATGTTTTTTCTACGAAGCTTTAGAAGCTGAAATTAAAACCACGTGGAACTGAAATCTTGGTGAACCTCATGTACAAATTTCAGATCTTGTCTCGCTATATTTTCGGAGATATGATCTGAGGAAGTCAGGGTTTGTGCAGACACCAGAATTCCATCTCAAACAGGTGACCTTGGGAAAATCGTCATGACTTTCTCTCGAAGCATCGGATTTAAATTTCGTAGAAAGTGATAGAAAGATGACAGACTATAGTTTCTTGGGTATCATTTTCAGAGCCGAAGGTCAAAACAGTGACACGTGAAACTCCGTACAAGTTCGCTCTATTGAACCAGTCTATAATCAGGTCATCATTGGAGATTGGGCATAACTCTTTCTTGAAGAATCTAATCTCGATCAAACTTGCGGAGTTGAAAACAAAACTCAGAGGGCCACCACTAGATGAAATTTCAGAACTTGGAGATCCAAATTACAGAGTTACAACCGTTTCAAGATCGAGCTCTTAAAAAAATAGAAATGTGTATTTTTTTTTTTTTTTTTTAACTGCATAACTTTTGTTTGAAAAATCA